>VZRV01004457.1:410284-553227 GCA_013398115.1 Falcunculus frontatus | reverse complement strand
TTTTTTTTTTTTTTTTTTTTTGCATAGATCCCACACTGAACACTTGAAGAGAGTTTAAAAGCCCAGGGGCCACAGAAAGGACCCACTAAAATATCTGGATAGGAATTACAGTATCTAAGTGTTACCAGACAGTATTGTGTTACATGTGCCCTTTTCCTCTGTGTGATACAGCTGGATGTTCCAGGTGTGATTTAGGAGATGTAGGTATCTGGGCCTGAAATTCCGTATTTATGAGTCAGTGGAGAACTTGGATTTCACAGGCCATCTCTGCCTGCTCTGAATCAGTATCAACAGCAGCAGCAAAACAAGATAGAAGTACTCAAAGCTAGAAGTTGATAACTCTCACTGACAAAATTTCCTGCTTTTAATGGTAGCTCCTGACCCAGTGAGCTTTCCAGAGTTACTGCTGATGTATTTCTTACTCTTATAATTAAAAGAGAGATTCCTTATATCAATATTTGCTTAAGTTCCCAGCATAAAGTCAAAGAATTCTCTCTCACACACACACACACACACACACACACATACACACACACACACACACACACACAGAGAAAAAAGAAATTATGCAAATCATTAATCAAAAAATCATAAAAATTCACCCGCTCTCCAGCTTGCCTGAATAAACCATAAATACCAGTTAGTGCCTGACAGTTAAGATGTCTGGTGTTAGTTCAGATTCTGCTATGAGAAGTGGAGTAGTTTTTGGAAAACACAGATTACAGTGGGAAAAAAATGCAGACACCTCCAATTACCATGACAAGATAAATGTATCTGAGGAGTCTGGCTGAAATCAAAACATCTCTCATAGTTTAAGGGATACTATGAACTTGAACTATAGTCCCTTAAAGATAAAATGAACTGAAAGCCTTTCAAGGTTTTTTATGCCAGTGAATTCTCTGCACCTATTTTTGTTTTTGAAATAACACTTCAAAATTTTTTATTTTTGCTCTTTCCATTGCTATGAGAAAAAGCCAAATAAGCAGGGGAAGATTACTAGCTGACTACACAATTTTAGAGCTATGTAGAGAACAATGTAAATTATTATAAATCTTCTGATCTTTTTTCACTTGTAAGTCATCTTAAGCTTTATTGGCTTTATTGTACAAGTGTTTCTTGCAAATGCTTTACTTTTAAAGTAATACTTCTGTAATCTGTAAGAAAGGTTAGGCTTGTACCAAAACATAATTATATTTTATCAGATATAATTGGAAAAATAAACAATCTTTCAGGCTTACAGTCCTTGTATTTGGTCTGATTTCATCTAATAAAACATATTACCTCTACTTCCAAGCTCTCTTTTCCAGCACAGATTTTCTCAGCATGGCTGGATTTCCTCCAGAACTGTAATAATAGATTCCAAAGTTGCAGCTTTTACAGGCAGACTTAGAATATTTGTATGTGATTGTTTATGAATTATTGAGATATTGCTACTCTCAGAACAAACTGATACTGCATATCCATTATAGACCCAGTAAATTAGCTCAGATTGGTATGATGTGCTGAGAATTTTCTTTCTTTTTTTTAAAAAAATGCTATTATGACTTCAGAAAGACTTTTGTTGTATTCTAGTAACTGAGGTGATGTCCTGATGAACACATTTACAGGGAGCTTCAGAAGGCACAAATTTGGTTTACATGTACTATTGGTATCTGTTGGTGTGGTTCTACTTGCCAGTGGATTTTATTGACTCGATCCCCGCTAAAAAGAATTCTTACCATTTTATGAGACTTGTACGTGTGTTACCCTGTCTCAAAAAATCAGTCGTAATACACTTTTAATCTACAAGGTTTCCTCTTATGTTCTTAATGCTTTGTTTTACATAATGAATTTTTAAATTCCATACAAAAATCATATAAAAGCTTTAAAAGCTTATAAGGCTGCAAAGTCAAGCATTCTGCAGTTAGAAGATGCAAGGAGTTGTGTTGTTTGCAAAATTTTGATTTGCCTTCTGTTGTATTTGATTGCAAGGTAGTCATTAATGACAAGATCTCATTAGTGGACAGAAAGGACATTTGTCATTTAATAAGCCACTCTTCAATATTTTGTTCTCTTTTTGGTGCTTGATCTGGGACTTCATGCCTTACTACTTACTGTTCAAATCCTGCTCTGAAGGCAGTTACCAGTTTTGTTATGCATTTTTTCAGTGATATACAACAGGGTAGGAGCTGAGAGTTTCACAAACAGAATTCAGTGTATTTTGATAACATCCCCATAAACAAAGAAGAAAATAGCATTACAGCTAATTACATTACATTGCAGCTACATTTTTAGCTGTAAAAGCACAAGATTAGAATTTAGGCTTTCAGCAAAACCTTGTACCCAGTTCATGGCTGGCCATGAAAAATGGGTTTTTAAGTGGCTAATTTAGTAGTCTGTGAGAAGGACAAAAATAGAATCCAGTCCTTCTGAGCCGCATACAAATGCCTTAGCCTGGAACCACTTTTTTCCTCCTGCAGTTGTTGTGTTCACTGTCTGCAACAAACGAGCCAGGATTCTCTGGACAAGATCTGATTCATCACAAAATCCTGACTCATCTCCATACCATGGTCCATTCTGTTCACTGAGTTGCTATATACAGCTCTATGCCAACAAGCTAGATATGCTTCCCTAAAAATGATGGAAAAGTGGTGTAGGGAGAAAAAAGAAAGGAGGAAAAAAAGACCATTTCTTCAAATATTTCTAGCAGGCCCAGTGGTCCTGGTGATCCTCTGCCTCTCTACCCTGATGTGGCTTCAGTGAGTGTCTGTGCTGGTGCTGAGCATGTAGGTTTAGTGTATAAAAACCCCTTTATTTGAAACATGGGTGAAAAATGTCTCATGAGGTATGTGGAAGACAAGTGCTGAGATGGAGGGGAGGAATTCTGGTTGCCAAGAGGCTTAGAGGAATCTGCTGATGGGAAAAGGAGGCCCCATTTAGCTCTGGAAGGATGTGTCTTGCTGTTTCCCACCCAGATGGTTAATGTGATCCTGACCTGTGAAAGATAACAGGATGCCCCTCACCCTGAGAGATTAACCACTATAATTCGTTGTACCACTTCCCTTCTTAAAAAGAGCAAGATAAAATCAGTTCCTCTCATCCTTTTCCTGATGGGTGATGGAGATAAACCCCTTGAAGAAGTGATAACACATAGGGGAGGGATTGTTTTGCCTCAAAATTCCTACCAACAGCCTTCTTGTAGGTCTCCTTCAGCTTCTTGATCTCTATATGACAAGGTCTGGAAGCTGTTGAGTGCTTCTGCTGGGACTGTCAGTGAGTGATGAGTGCATAAACAAGATAATTCCTAGTGGTTTTCTCATGTCTGTAGTCCTCTGGACACTCTTCTAAATGGCAGGAGAGCCTAGAACTGCTCAAGATGAGCCTCAAGGTGCATCAGGCAGTGGAGTGTGTGCAGCAGGCGGTGTAGGGTGGCACTGTTAGTGTATTACAGGTCTGTGAGTCTCTCCTGACAGGGACATTTTGCATGAGCACCCATGTGTGAAGTGTAACAACGGCCTGAGGTGGCAGCAGGGCCGGGTTCGGGTCTGCTGCACAGCTTTGCTGTGCTTGAGCAGCTTCGGCTGCTCCAGATGGGAGCTGCACTGAAGTGCCACCTGCAAGAGCAGTGTACTGTGAGGGGATCTCACAGCCAGACACCCTTAGGGTTTATTGTCCTGGTGTTCCACCTGAGGGACCCTCAGCACCCTATCAAGCACTCCCAAAGCTGGATCTTTAAACTCTATCAAGTGCTTCAGGCCTCAGGGACCAATGTGTCACTGTAACAGGGCATTACAGGCCTACCAACACAGCTTTGGTCGTGGTCAAAGAATTCCTGTCCCTTCTGCAGTACAGGCAGACAGGATCCCCCTTTACATTACCCTTACATCAGGAGAAGAGATTGAGAACTCAGTGCCAGCAGTGAGAAACAAGAAATCAAGGGTTTGATGGATTTTTGTGTGTGAGGATGCAGCATGCTCAGTGAATCTATATGTGAAGTAAATGTAAAGAGCCTCTGGCTCACGGGAGCAGAAAGTAACAGAACATTCATGGACTTGAACTCACAAGCGCCTATAAGTTTTTACAGAACATTTTCAAACTGAGACTTTCGCAGGCTCATCACTTGGCCCAAATTTGCACAGTGACTCATAGGAGCAGTGAGAAGCACATCCCTGATACAGAGAGTTCCTCTGCTAAAGTTTGAGGCTCTGCATCAAACTAGGAGGTGCACAAATTTTTTAACGGAGCAGCCTTGGATTCCTTTTATTAAGATGGCCATTCTTTTGTTCTCATAAACAGCTGAACCAATCTTTTAATCAACAAGCAAACAAAATACCCTTCAGATCCTCAGCAGTCAGCCAGCACAGAAAATGTCATTCAAACAGGTAACGCTAAATTTGTAAAATACTGATGACAAACCTAGTAATGAAAGTGTCAGGAGTCATGACATACAGTCACTTACTTTTACAAGCTACTAATTCATGAGATCTTGTACCTTCTATTTCTGCAGCTATGTTCCTCAAATCAGTTTAGTGATGCAAAGCCTTAGGTTTAGGTGAGAGAACTCAAGCCTTTATGTTTTAAACTAGAAAAATTATTAATTATTGCTTGATAATTATTAATTAGTTCAAGCAAGACTGAAAACATGTAAAATATGTGAGCTAAGCTTATAGCAACAGTTTAGAACATGAAGGGATGCATCTTGCAGCATCTGGGCTTTCAGGCTGATTTAGTACAGAAGATAAGCATAGATGTCTTAATTTCCACTTGAGAGATCTGCCCGGATCATACCTGTTCTCATTTCTGTAACCAAAAGGTGGCAGCATATTGTCTCCTTTCTGTTTCCATCCACCCCAGCTCTAAGCTCCTAAGAGTTAGTTCGTCAGAATGCCAGGAAGTCCAGAACAATCGTGCTGACTAAGGAACGCTGATGAGATCTTATGTAAAATCAACTCTTTATCACCTTTAAATAGAAACAGGAATAGATCAAGGTCTGGTGATTTTATTCCATTGTTTCAATGACATTGTTCCAATGTTTGATTGACTTTTGGAAATGTGAAGAAGCGTTAAATTTCAGCTCAGTGGCATAACTTCAGAAGGGATACCTACTTACAGAGCTTAACACTTTTGTTAACATTAATGATTGTTTAAAAGCTCGAGGCATATAATGTTGATATTTGCCAGAAACTATTGCTGTGTCAGACTTTAACTCAGTTTTGTTCCTACTTAGGAATTTACTGCTTTGGTAAATAGACAGAAGGCCAGTGGGCATCCGAAGGAGCAGCAAAGGTGAGGCAAACACTTCATGTAGTGCAAATACCAAGGTGAGAAAGTACATGAATGCACCTGTTGAGTTTTGTTGCATGAAGGCATCAGTTCAGAGGCTTCTGGAAAGATGCCCAGAGACACCCATTTCCCATTTGGCTGGTAAAGAGATCTGGAGGTGGAGGAAAGCATTCTGAAACACAAGCTGCTCTCAGATCTACAGGGGTACTGCATACTTGGCACAATGCCCCATGTCCTCAGGAAACACAACTGCTACAGAGCACTGCAGTGTCTGTCCTTAACAACTCAAACATCCACGTGCATGTCAAACTCATTCCTGCTCTCTGCACTGGCTTCCCATGCTCAAACTCCAGGTCTCAGTCATTAGTTCCCTGCTGCTCTGTGACCTGGCCTGGGAACTGTAAGTGACATTCTCCGGGGTGTTGGGTGGAGTTAAGAGTGCTGTTCCTGAGGCACTGGGGAGCTTTTTACCACGAGAGTAAACAAAGCCCTTCAGCTTGAGAGGGTTTCGAATTTCTGTTAGCCCCCGCTGGAGAACAGGTGTGCAGGAAGGATAAGAAAATGTCTGGCAATTACAGAAAACTTTAGGGTCACTTTCAATCTCCAACTCTGTAGATGCCTATGAAAAAATCCCCATAAGTGCAAGCTTCAGCAGCCATTCAGTCTGAGCCCAGAAGCTTTTCTGAAGTTATATGGTATACTTAGTTCATCAGGTTGGTGCAGCTTGCACGACCCAAGTATGGGTGAGTAGCAATCCTACATGGCATTGTTCCTCCTGTCTTTGCTGTCTGCAGCTAGAGATCTGACTTAATGGGGAAAGACAACTTGTAGACAGAGCTGGAGGGAGGTTTGAGGAGAATGATGTGGAAGCTGGTGCTGACAAGCAGGATGCAGATGCAGGGAGGTGACTGAGAACATGGGTCCTTTGTCTCAGTCATAACTGCCAGTGTAGATGCATTTTTGGGGAGTAACTCACAGACTGAGGACACAACTCTTGCAGAAGTTAAGGTTCATCTTAAATTATTACTCATTCCTTCAAATGGAAGATAGTTTTTGGCCTGATGTCTCTGACACAGAAACATCATTCATTCAACTATAAATACTCTCCAAATGTTCCATTCTCCCTTCTAAGAGTAGAAGAGGAATAACAATGCTTATATGAAAATTTTATGTGATGTTAGCCCAGCACATGAATGCAAAGTACTAAAATGTGCTTAGCAAAGAGGCCATGTGGAGGAGGATTTCCAGGAGGTAGTCTGGGTCTCTCATAAGTAGAGATGCCTTTGAGGGAGGCTGGTGGATTTTGATGTGGTGGTTGTATTCAGGTGCTCCTCAGCAGCACAGCACTGAGTAGGTGGTTTGATGCGCAGTAATTCTTGTTGTTGCCTGCTGTGTGAGTGGCTGCTCCTGGCTGGACAGTGCCTGGAACTTGCCTTCCTATTTAATCTATCCTCAGTTCAGCCACCTTTCCACAATGTCAGCGTTGACTCCCGAAGGAGATGATAACCAACAAAAAGTGGCACACATGGTCCCTGCCCATGGCAGGGAAGGTGGAACTAAATCATCTCTGAGGTCCCTTCCGACCCAGCGCATTCTGTGATTCTGTGGTGAGCCCCAGCCACTGCAAGTCTGTTACTCACATGAAGGATGCCCCCCACCAGTCACACTTGGTTTTATGTCTATCATCAGAGAGACAGAGAAAAGATAGGATAATAAATATGCTTGTATGTACTTAGAAATGCACAGGTGGGAAAATCCTCTGTGAATTGTCTTATATTTTACATGTTGTCGGCCTGGTGATGAGTTAATATAATTCAGCCATGCCAATATGAGCAGATTTCAAAGCTGCTTGTCTGTTGCTCCCTTCATTTCCCACCTCTTGTTGAACAGCTGGGCCTTAGAAACAGAGGAATTATTTCTGTTTGGAGGTTTCAAAACCAGCTTGAAAGATAAAGGACAGGGAGCACCTCACTATGTTCTCTCTTTCCCTCGTTGTTAGCACAGCTGGAAAATTGCCTGTATGACTCTAAATCTCAGTCCTTTCTAGACCTGGAATAAACATTCAGCACAGGTTCTATTTTGAATGGGAATCTATTTTCCTCTAGCCTGTATTTTAAAAACATCTGTAGTTCACAGCTACGCTCGAAACTGACAAGTCTGCATGTCAAATGGAAATGCCAGCATATTATGGTGTGACATGAACAGCATCCAGACATTTTCTTATGGCTTTTTTTCTTGCTGGTGCAATAAAGGTATTTTTTAACATATGTCTGTCTAAGAAGATGGGGTCTTAAAATGATATTTTCTTCATTCTGTAAAGTTACCATTCTGCTACCTTTATACCCTTCTCCTTTTCTCCAATGACATTTGCAATTTAACACTGGCTAGAAGATAGAAGAGCCATAATTCACAGGTTGAGAACCATCCCCTACCACAATATCCAACCTCTTTTTCACCTAGATAGAAAATGCTAACAAAAAATGTTCAACCTGCATCAAATTTAAGTTGCTGATTTCAGGATAAAAGGTGACTCATGGCATAATCAATCTTCAAAGCCCATTTTTATGGAAAAGGTGACAGTTTATTCCTCTGGTAATTTCAGTGTTTGGAAAGTGGCAATTTTCAACTCTATCTTGGAAGAAATTAATTGCCAAGTAGGGCATTCTATAGCATGAAGATGAGATGTCTAATTACAATATGTGCCTCTGCTATCCAATATACTTTTACACTTACATCTAGACCTGGTCTATAAAAATCCACTTGTTTTGGTAGTTGCTATTAGTTAATGGGAAGCATCAGGCTTTTTGAATAATCTAATGACTCCTGACTGTGCTTAATTACAGCCTTTAAAAAACATACATCTGACACTTCCTCTAATAAATAAAATAGTTGACTAAATAGAAACAGTCCAACTAATAAAATAATTGATAGTAAAACAGCAAATATTTTCTTCTCTCTCAGAATTTTGAAATTCCAGAATATGCACGGGCTTTAATTACTTTTTTTTTCTTTTTAGCAGACCTGGAGCAGAAAAGCAGCTTGGAAGGTCTAAGTGAGGAGAAAGGAGGATAATGAGAAGCACTCCAGAGGTTCAGGATAAGGAGGGCTACACTGCTGGTCTGGAAGTGATTCATTTTTCTCTCCTCAGAAGGGAAACCTGTCTGGAACCAGGCAATCCTGCCTCCCAAGGAAGCAAGGTCGTGCAGCTGGTTGGCTGATGGGAAGTGCTTTGCCTCTCTGGAAAGCAGCAGCTCTTGCTGAGCTGAGAACTCAGTCTAAGCCAGGAGCTGACGGCTACAGCCTCTCACAAATGCCTCAGTAAGGGGGCTGTGGCTCCTGGCCCTGCCCCAGCCCAACAGCACTGTTGGCTGCCACAGGCCATCCCGGGTGTCCCACACCACCAATCTGTCTTCTAAGCCACGCATAAAGCCCCTCCAGTAGCATCAGTGCAACAGGGCAGTGAATCAAATTGTGCACATCAAGGGAAAAATGTGAAATACTTCTAGCTTTAAAACTGCCAAACAGATGTTCTTTGGTTTTGACTCAAAACCATTCAAGTTTAAATACAAAAGCAGCTGAGCCAAGTGGGAGCATTTCAGGCTCAAAAAAACCACTGGAACCAACAGGGAATAGTAAGCTTGTTTTGTTCTCACACCAGTGCATAAATTCTGTTTCAAGTGCTTTCTCTGAATTAATTCCTGTTCCAGGACAGTATATGAAAAAAATAGCAATTGGAGAGGTTAAGTGAGGATCACAATAAAAGTGGTAATTCAGCTTTAACAGCCCAGGATACTGCAGCCACGTTTGTCTGCCTGCATAGTGCATGCTTTTTAAAACACTCCAGAAAGCCTTGGTACCTCTTTGTCAAAATGATACTTCATCTAATATTGCTAGAAAACCTTTCTTTGCCTCAGCTGTATTGTGAAGGTGATACAAATCCATGAGAATTTTTTTCTTTTTTAATCTTGAGAAACTATTAATTTCAAATTGCGTATTAAAAAAATCTCCTCGTGTGACAGCCACATTCCCTAGACGTGAACCCATTGCCCCATGGTGCTTCAGGGTCATATTAGTTTAGGCAGTAACTCTGGAGAGGTGGCTGCTCATGTTAGCAACATCAACCTATCACGAGTGCACTGTTGGCTTAGACATTGAAGGAATTTATGCTTCAAAAAATTGAGTCTTTTAACTCTTACATAATCTCCGTTTTCTTCCTCCTGATGCAATTTCCACAACGTAGTGGGAAATGAAGTTAAAGATACCTGTTTTCTGAGGAGAGGATGCTGCTCTCAGGGATAAAAATGCAGGATGCTGGCCCAGAGAAGATTCCTTGGCAAGAGAAAAATATTTATGCAACCGAGCACTCTCCCTTGCTGTTTCCATTTTTGGGATGTGGACATGAGAAGTAGCTTCTGCATTATCACAGGTTCAAACACAGCACCTAAAATAATGCAGGAGGGTACTGTGGACTGCTCACATTCCTGGGGACAGGATGGTCTTCCCTGATGCAGACTCCTCACCAAGAAGAAATGAAGAGAAATAGCCAGGTGGTTACTGCCATGTCTTTCCCATATGCCTAAAATTAAGTGGAAAGTTCTAGAAAAGGCAAGATGGGATTCAGTGTGAAAAAGATGGAGAACCTCTAGCGAGAGCCTTTCCAGCACTTGTACAGCCTCCTGTTCACCTTGGAGCCAGCTGTTATTTTTTGGGAGATGGATTGGGCAGCTTTTTCTCTCAGCCCTCCCCTGCCTATAACACTCTTCTTTTAAAAAATGCATGTTTGTGTCTTGCTGTCCCTGAAGAGCTGATACACACTGACTCAGCACAGGCCCAGCACCCATACTGAATTACTGACTGATCTCGGGGAACCTGTGCCACCCACTAGCTCTACAGTACTTTGAGAGATTCCCAAATGTGTTTGGAGTTCTCAGGGTGGTTACATGACTTTTAAGAACAGGAGTCTCCCTTTGTTTTACGTTCACCCCATTCTTTGTTTACAGTCTGGCTGTAGTTGTGTTTGGAGCAGCAAGGCAGCCGAGCTGATGCTGGTTCTGGCAGATGGGACAAGTGAGGAATCATTCAGTGACACTCCACGGTGCCCTTTACTCTGTGATCCACTGTGCCAGACTATCAACTACAAGGGGATAAGGAGCCAATGTGCCTCTTCCAGCCATCTTTCTACAGAACAGTATCATTCTGGCAGAGGGATAAGGCAGGGGAGATGTGCAGAAGCAACTATTGCTTTGGAGAGTTGATAAACTGCACTCAGAGAGCTCAGTGCCCAAACAAGGGTCACTGTTCAAACACTGCAGCTGAGCATTGGATTGCAGGAGAATATTGGGGGCTGAGAGAACAAAAGATGTTGAATGGGGACAAAGAACTAAAAGATGGAGAGAATGAGTCATTACAGCAGAAGTTATCTAAGACTCAAGAGCAGTATATGAAAGGAGCAGAGGCAAAGTAAGAAAAGGAAGTGCTTAGCTGACACTTCTTTCCCTTTCTCTCAACTGCTACACTGTCCTGTGCACATCTCTAAGTGCCTGGTAAAATATCTTCTGAGAGTTCTCTTCCTCCTCACCTTGAAAACTTGGCTGCACTGTAAATAACCCATTCCTGATTTTAAGCATAAGCATTGTTTCAAACTATTAAAATTGTATAAGCTCCTGTCCAACTCCCACACAGGCAGTGCTGAATTTTGGAAGAGGTGTTTCGCTGTTTTGGCAGGCAGATTCACCTATCAGACAGACCTGCTTACAGCATCCTGACAGCTCTGGGTTCTACCACAACAATGAAAATCACCTTTTCCTTGATTTGCTGAGGTCTAAATTTCTAAAATCAGTAATCCACAGGAATCATGGTAATGGGACATGACAAAGTGAGCAAGACTTTGTTCGTGGAATCATAGAATCAAAGGGTTGGAAGGGACCTTTAAAGGCCGTCTAGCTGAGCCCCCTGCAATGAGCAGGGACATTTTCCACTAGATCAATCTGTTCAGAGCTCTGTCCAACCTGACCTTGAATGTTTCCAGGGATGAGGCATCTACCACCTCTCTGGATAACTTCTTTCAGTGTTTCACCATCCTCATAAAAAATTTCCTTCCTTATATCTAGGTGAAATCTAACTTTTTTAGGTTTAAAACCATTACCTCTTGTCCTATCACAACAGGCCCTGCTAAAAAGTCTGCCCCCCTCTTTCTTGTAAGCCCCCTTTACGTACTGAAATGCCATCTATTTTAGAGTTTTTTAGTACACCTCTCACCATGACATATTTGTTTGTTTTCCTTCTATATCCTCAACTCCTTAGGATACACTTTTTTTTTTTTCCCATGGTAGGGACTTTTGTTGCTTTTTTAAGTGGGTAGATGTGAAGATGAGAAATTCAAGAGAAAAAGAAGCATTTCAGTGGAAAATTTCAGCATTTCAACCTTCCGGGAGGTTGCCAATTATTGAAAGGCTTTTATTGAGAGGAAGATTTTGCAGCATTTTCTAATTCTGGTCAGACTCTGCGTTCACCACATTTCTTCTGAAGTGACTCGTGCAGACAAATGTCCTGAACAAGATTGATTTGTTCTCAGCTCTCTTAAAGTACATTCTGCATAATCTCAGAGTTGCAGGATTGTGTTTTATAAGATGAGTTTGATACTGCTGGGGCATGAGATATTTAAGTGCCACTCTTTTTGGATACACTTGTGTGGGTTACAACCATGTGCAGTGAAACCCAGTAATACCAAAATCGAGAGCATGAGTGTGGAAGAAAGCTGAGATATTTCCCTGGGTGATAGGAGTGAGAGGACACATTGCTCAGAAACTGAGACTGGGTGTCAGAGCACAGGAGGGCAATCAGCTGCTGTTTGGGACATGCCCTACAAGGCATTTGGGCAGCATTGGGAGTGCTGACACAGATCAACAGTAGTTGCTACTACAAACTGTAGCTTAGTAAATAAGAAGACTGACATAGGATTCTTTATAATCTGAACATAATCTGTCGTTTTGAGGGTTGTAGACCCACACTATTTTGCCAGCAGTTAGAAACTAAGTTCTCCAAGGATCAGGTAACCCATTCTGCCCTGGTGGTCGCTGTGTATCCCTCTAGAATGACAGCCAGATGAGTTTGAGGATTTGGGGACTGTAATCTGTTTCTGAGCGTGTTAGAATTTGATCCCTGCCTAGATCGAGTTCTAGGTCTCCTAAGGATGGGAGTCTGTCCCAGCTGTGATCACTGATTCTTGACTCAGTTACTTAGACTCCAGCTAGACCTGCTTTTAACAGTGGTGGTTCTGGTCTGTTTTCCTGGATTTCAGCCAAGACTATGGCCACTCTATAATAGCTTATTTGCCTTTGGCTGCAGTCTAAAAACATCCCAGGATCACAGATGAGGAATTCATTTACAAGGTATTTTAAAGGCAGACATGAGTAAGCTTTTAGCTGAAAACTGTCCAGTCACAGCTAGGATAGTACTGCACTATCCAGCTTGCAATTTGTAGCAATGTCATTGTAGAAAGGAGAAAAAAGTGCAAAAAGGAGAAACCGCATCCATCAGCTTGCAAATACATCATAAAGATGAAATCAAGTTAGAGATGCAGTTTTCAAACACAAATGTATGAAGGTACATCCATATTTAAGCTATTAAATCATAGAGATTATAATGTCAGAATTATTGATTCTCAATGAGATCCAAGTATCGGTGTCATAAAAATCATCCTGGATCAGTCTCTTGGCTGCAAAGGAGCTGATTCCTGAAGCAGAGAATGTCTCGGGATGTGGGTCTTCTGATTTCTGTAGTTTGAGAGCCCTGATGCAGACTTTGGATAATAAGCATCTTTTTTGGGGAGAAAAAAAGGTCTACAATAAACTTCCAATTTTGGCAATCTCACTTCCTTTAGTTTCCTCAATTACTGTTTCTCCAAGCAGCTTTTCCAAGGAAACTGGTTAACAGTGCACTGCTTTTCAGCTGAGAGATCTCTTCTCTCCCATGTTAGAAGACGCCCCTGGACTCTGAAGTCTGATTCCAGACTGGGAAGCTTGGGAAGTAAGAGGTTTGTCCCCCTCTCGTTCAAAGCCCATTCAAATGCCTGCATATTTAATTGCTGCAGAGTACTCAAGACATCCCTGTGGAATTTGCAAACAAGTTAAAGTTGCAACTCTTATGTACCCTGAAATAGCTCAAGCACAGCTTGGAACACAGATTTTTTTCCCCAAAGATGTGTGTGCAGGAGGGTGCATAGGGAGAGTGCAAGCCAAGGATCTCAGTTAATGATAACCATTCCTGAATATCGCCATAGGATTTTTAGATGCTTCTCAGCTCCCAGAGAGATGCAGGAAGATATGACCCCAATTTAGCATCTCATCCATAAAGCAGTAAGTAGTTCTGACAGTGCAGGTCGCCCTAAGATCTGTGAGGAAAAGTCAGAACTGGATGTGAGCCCAGCCTTAGTGTCGTGCTGAAACACCAGATTTTTGGGTCCTAGAATGACTTCAGGCAATCCATACTCTGACAGATAGGGACTGTGGGATTCGGAGCTAGTGACAAGGAAATTGTTCCTAAAATTACTGGTGGGGAAAATGGAAGGAGGAACAATTGCAATTATTTGCTGCTACCAAGATAGGCAAGACCTGTTCGGGGAACAAAGGCAGGCTTCACTTCCTAATCCGGTCACTCTGACACATCCCAAGAGCTTTACATTGGAAGGAAAAGAATAGGAGGCTTGCACTATGAATAGCTCATATATCAGAGTGTGGGAGAATGAGACCAGCTTTAGGTAGTTTGACTTTATTATTCATCACATGTGCCTGGAGGCCTCTATCAGCACTCCAGCCTTGTGGCACTGAGCCAACAAGCACAAACACAGCTCTGCCCTCGAGCTATCACAGCCCAGGATTACAGGGGTGACAAGAGGGACACAGCCAGAGGTGTGAGCCAGGGACATACTGGAATGACAAACACGTTTTTATGGCATCCACAACCCCAACCACATTCATTCCCAGGCTCTGCTTCCTGGGATTCATGGCAGAGGTAAAGCATAAAAATGTACTCGCTAGAAGACAAGATGGTACCTTGTGGGGAGATTTTTACCATGATTTAGAGGGCAGGCTGTGAGAAAACATAAAAGTGTCTCCAGGAGAAATGACAGAATCTGTTATCTTTAGTGGGGGAAGAAAGTTTTCTGTAATGACAGGGTATTAGATTTAAGAGTTGAGGAGAGACCAAGCAGAGAAGAGGCTTAGAGGTAAAGGGTCGAGCTTTTCTCCCAATCCCACCAAAATATTTATAGTATCAAGGCATATGCTATCAAGATGAACAAATGAAATCTCAGTAACAGTGCTTTGATGTTTCTTAGCTGGTGAGGATCTTGAAAAAAAAATCCATTGTGTTCGACTCCATTACAGAAAAGAAGCTATAAATTCTCTCTGCTTTCCTCATGAATGATCCCCGAGGGCAGCTGGGGAGTCAAATTGTTCCAGCTTTCACCCAAACGTCACTTTTCACGCTCAGCCCATGGGACCTCGTGAGCACCACTGCAACTTTGGACACACCAGTGAAATTGCCACTGAGGGTGTCGTGCAGGTGCTGTATAGTTCCAGTCCTGGCCTGTACTTCCAGTTTTCAGGTGCCCTTGGGCTAGCATCTGTGTGACCTGTGCTTTGTGTGTGAGGGATATAAGAGAAGGAAAGATTTTGTTGGGGTTGTAACGTTCTGTTGGGGTTGTGCCTCAATATCTTTAACGTGAGAGCTGTTCTCACTCTGCAATTCCATGAACAGACTATGCAATGTATTTTTACTGTGTTTAGTTTTAAAAACCAAATAATTCTGAAGCAGAAAGCCAGAAATTATCAAAATTTGAAAATTGTTAAAATAATATTTTTCAAAATATTTTCCAAATAAAAGTTTCAAAGCTTTCAAAAATTCAAAATTTTTCAGTGTGTCCTGGCAGCCAGGAGAACCAACCGTGTCCTGGGTGGCATCAGGCCCAGCATCTCCAGCTGGGCAAGAGAGGAGATTGTCCCACTCTGCTTTGCACTGGGGTGACCTCATCTCAAGTGCTGGGAGCAGTTTTGGGCACCACAATATAAGAAAGATATTAAACTATTAGAGAGTGCCCAAAGGAAGGCACAAAGATGGTGAGGGTCTGGAGGGGCCATACAGGGAGCAGCTGAAGGCACTTGTGTCTGCTCAGCCTGGAGAAGAGGAGACTGAGGGGAAACCTCACTGCAGTTACAACTTCTCGTGAGGGGAAGAGGAGGGGCAGACACTGATCTCTGCTCTGTGGTGACAGCGACAGGACCCAAGGGAATGGCCTCAAGTTGTGTCAGGGGAGGTTTAGGTTGGATGTTAGACAAAGGTTCTTCCCCCAGAGGGTGGTTGGGCACTGGAACAGGCTCCCTATGGAAATGGTCACCAGCCTGACAGAGTTCAAGATGTGTTTGGACAACGCTCTCAGGCCCATGGTGTGACTCTTGGCAATGGCTCCTGTGCAGGGCCAGGAGTTTGACTTTCATGTTCATTGTGGGTCCCTTTCAACTCAGGACATTCTATGATTCTATGAAAAATATCTTGAAATGGAATCTCCGTCCTCCTCTACGGAAGACCTCTTCCTTGGTGAACTGATATTTTCCAGCTGAGAAAATTTTAGCTTCAGTGAAGAGAAAAACTGGTGCTTAACAGAGTGCAGAGTGGGGAGAAATGAATAAAGAGGAAATGTATTTAAAACACTGAAATGGAAGTTGTTTCTTGCAGGATAAATAGATCTAAGACAAGGCTAAAGAGGAGCTATTCCAACACTTGGTATTAGAGCAAGCAATTTGGCATCTGAGAATGGCAGAAATAGATTTTAAAATTTTATTTAGTGGAATCAGAAGCCCATTGCATGGGTCTAGAAGAATGAATCAGTGATAACACCCAAAATACCAGGGCTGGCTGTTTGGTGTTACTGTTGTGATAGAGAAAGGACAGGATTCAGGAGAACAGATTTACTGGGAATGATCAGGCTAAGAAAAGGCATATCTAGAGAGAGGGAGGCAGGTGGTGTGTGTGTGTGTGTCTATATGAATATCTATGTTATTTATCAGGAAGAGTAGCCAAGATGTGAGATTAGAGGGTGGAGAGTGATCATGAATAAAGTTTTGCATTTGTAATTTGTGTATAGGCAGATACTAAATCAGACCAAATGCTTATCTCTGCAATGCTAAACCTTGTTTTCCCAAAAGAACAGTCTCTGAAAACTATTCTCCCCTGCCTTCTGTTTTTGTGATGCATAAGGATAGCGGTACTATAATTAATCCCCTCTTGACTCTGCTCATGGATGCTGTAACTTCATACAGCAGCATAGTTACACACTGAACAAGCTGAAATCTTAGCTTCTTACTTACTTACCTGGATTAATGGGAGCAAACCATTCCTCTAGGGCTGTACAGGAGAGACAGGTTATAGAGCATGTTGAAAAGAAAAATGTTAGCCAGCAATTCAGTCATAATTCTGAGAAGGAGTTCCTGCTCGTGAAAGAGAAAAGGTTATGTGCCTGACCTTCCTGGGCACAGAATGCCCCCCACTTTCACCATAAAATCATTGAAAATTGAGTCTCCTCTGAACCAGATGAAGCAAACACAGTGCACAGTCCTTTTGAAGGTCTGTGCACTCCTCAGTGCTGAGCCTGCCCTCAGCTGGGCTCATTATCTCTGGAACAAGCACTGCTAGTGTCTAATTTGTGATGGAAAATGTGGTTTGGGGGGGGTGATGCAATCCCTGAACTTTGCTTTGCTTTGACAAAATCACTTTTATCATCTGCACTCCGTTGTATTACTGCTTTCAGAACAAGTGCTGTTGGTATTGTCCTGGAGTGCAGCTCGTGGGGCACTGAAAAGGGGACAGAGGTGCAGGCTGGAAAAGAGGGGTTCTGAGTTTGGGCTCGAGTTCCCACTCAGAGTTTTAGTGACTGCAGCTGCTCCTGGCAGCCTAGGGACTGGAATCACAGAAACACCTGGGAAAGCAGGCACGAGTGCTTATGACCCCTGTAACTCAGAACCATTCAAATGGCAGGCAGTGCACTAAACAATTCCTGAGTGCAGTCCTATGGTCTGTCCTTATTTCCCATAAAGCAGCTGTAGTTTGTCATGGTTATTTTCAGGCTCTAGGAAAGCAAGTTGCTTGAACCAGGCACCACATCCAGCTGCTCAGACTTCAGGAAAACCATTCAGCAGACTTCAAGAGAGATTAATCAAATGGCCTGGCTTTAAATACCTTACCCAGAGCAGGTGAGTTACTGCTGGATCTTCCATGTCGGAGCAGAAACATCCTTCCCTAGACCTGGGAGACACAGCCTGTGCCTCTTTAAATCTGCGCTGCGTGCTGCAGTGCTCTGCATTGTTGCCATGGCAGAAATCTCCCCATAGTAATAACCTCTTTCAGGGAAGGTTAAAAAGAGACAGTGCACATGCTCAGAAATGCTGCACTTGTTCTCTTAGCAGTTTGCAGCGGCCATTTCAAAGAAACCATCACAAAGACAAGAGAAAGATCAGGTACTGATATTTTTTCCTTTGTTAAAGGGGGTGACTTTTCTCTTTCACAGAAGTCCATGCACAGATCTGTCTCTGTTCCCAGTTGCACTGCAGAGAGAGACCACCCTTGAAGCCTGTTGTGATTATTCCTTGCAAATTCCCATGGAATAACTAAGAGGCAGGAATTAGATGTGATTTAAGATGACTGCTGCACTAGAGGAGCAGTTGTTTCGCAGTGGGGCTCACATACAGAGCTGAGCTGACTCTGGGGTGGGTGATGGGTAAGGTACCCAAAAAAAGTTTAAGAGTGTGTCTGCTTTGTTTTGTTGAACCTTTGTAGTACTCATACTCAACTATGAGAATAGGCTCTGCTCCTACTGACCAGGAGGTTTCTTCATCAGGTACTTCCAAAAGAGGCTGGTGTTGTCCTAATTTACTGTAACTTGGAGACACTCTGCTGCATCCTATTTCAAAGACTGGTATTTTTGATTGTATTTGTTTTGATTGCAGATCTATATTAATTAAAACAGAAACCCAAGCCACTTGTAGTGATTTTAATCCCTTCATTTTAAGGACTGTAGAAATAAGAGAAAGGATCACATCAGATCTGAATTGTGGGTGGGACAGGAAACCCACCCAGGAAATATGAGGGTATAGAAATTACATTACCAGATCTTTTTGTTGCCATGGGCTCAAATATATCTGTGACTCTAACACATACGTGTTTGTCTCTTGCTTCTGAACCATTCCCTTCTCTTGTGTTTAGGTTGAGGTGCACAGGAAGGGCATGTGTATAATGCTGCTCCTTTCCTGGGTGAATTGTTGGTTTGCACATACTGCAAATGTTTGTGCAGAATTTACAGCTTCACATTAGCTGTGTCTGAAAAGGTGGATTTCATATACTGAAGAGCAGCCTTGTTCTGTTCTGTGTTTGTGGCAAGATGGGAAAAACCCTTCCCTCTCTTGCCTCCCTCCACTGCCTTTCTAAATGTGAAATACAATCTGTTCTGGGGAGTGCTGTACTCTTATATTCAGTACATGCAGATCTGATGCTCTTATGCAACATCTTTTGCTCAGTAAGCATCACCTCAAAAATCAGAAAGAGGCAGAATGTTGTCCTGCTTTCCTATGTTTAGCTGAACGGATTTTTCATGTGAGTTTTATTGTATTGACATAACTTAGCCTTATTTAATTCTTTCTTTCTTCCATTTTGATGTACAGGAATGAAAGGTAAACTTGTCTGAGCTAAGGACCTCCCTAGCAGTGGGCCAGAATCCTTGAGGCTTGATTGAAATCTCTAACAAGCAGTTGCAACTTGAGCCAGTCCCTTTAGATCTGAACAGTTTCTGTTGGGTCAAGAGAGTACTTAAATTGAAACTTTAATTTGAAACTTATTAAAAAACCTCACCTCTTTGTGAAGGGAAACTGTTGCTGGATCAGGTTGTACCAACCTCAGGGCATGGTGTGGCCTGGCTGTGGTGTTCAGGAACAAATGGATGGCTGCAAATTATGGCTTGAAGCCCAGAAGGTCAAAGAGTTTTGATACATTTACCATTAGAAGTTCTACCTATGAATTTGTGGAGGTTTAACAAAAGTCTTTTCCTTCATCTACTTTAATTAAGGAATAAGTTTTCATAATCAGTGTGCTGTGTAATGGTTAATGGTTACCTTTAGTTATTATACTTGTGAAAAGATGATGCATCAGTAAAGCAAGCCAGAGGCCAAAGACCTTGTTTCCAGGTTCTGTTTCAGCCAGCTCTGTAATCCCTGCAGTTTTGACCTCTAAGTCTAGCAGGGACTCCAGATTAATGTCTGTGGCTGCGTAGTTAGAGAAAAGTCACAGAGCGGGCAAAGTTTCTGGCATCCTGGCTTTCAAATGAAACCAAGAACACTCTAGGGACTTCTTATCTTGTGTAGGAATGTTGTTCCCAGCTGAGTTTTATGTATGCTCTGGAAAGGTACAGAGAACTTTTGTCCATGCTCTAGGATCTTCTGGTATTTTGTTTGCTTTCAGAGGAAGACTGACAATGCTTTACCCATCAGGAGCATTAACTTCTTTATAACAAAACCCTTGTGTATCTGTAGTGTTCCTCACTAACTTGTTTATGTCTCTTGACAAACAGAGAAGCACCCATCCCCAAGATGCTGGCACCCTGCCTCCTGAGAAGAGCCGTCCTTACAGTTCCTTTAGTTTTTGTGGTTGCACTCCTTGTCACGGAGCCTGTTAGAGCTGACCAAGAAGCAGGAACAGCCATACCAGCTGAAAGTAGGTACCCTGCAGTCCTCTCCTACAGCCCCTTTTGCAGTTCTCGTGTTGTAGGACTTTGAAGTTTGTCCAAATAATTCAAACTATTCTGGACACATCTTGTGTACATTGTTTTAAAACCACAGCTTGGTAACATACGAGTGCTCTTTCGCTCCTGCATCCAAATCTCTTCACTCTCTTATCCTTGTCTCCTGCTTGTTGCTGTCTTGCTTGTAGCTGAAATCTGCCACTGTTCTGCACCTTTTCTTTTGTACAGCCCTCTCATTATGTTAGCCCTTTCTATGCCAACAATCACCTTGTTTGCTTTTTGGAGTTACTACTGAGACTTGTTCTTTTTCAGATGTCATTGACTGTTCATTGTATTTCATTCTTGAGTATGTTTGCTGTCTTAAAGTAATGAATTTTTATTAAAAAATTCACAATGAAGATGCCAAGAAAGCATTTTGTCAACACCTAGTCTTGTGGCCTTCAACCACCTAATTCTCCTTTGCTGATCTGTGTTGAGTTTATTTTACATTACAAACATAATGACAGGTCCTTGCATCAAGTCACTGATGTGAAAAACTGCTCTCCTCTCCTTTTGTCTCGTGTAAATATAGTAACACTGAAGTTGGGTGATGGAATGACAATGATGAAGCAGGTACTCAATGCTACTCAGTGTGGGGTTTTTATCTTTTTTTTTTTCTTAGCCTGTTAAAGAATTTGGCAGGCTCCCTTTCTCTAGCAGGCAGAGTTCCTGGTTGCTGGTTAGCACTCAGATCATGAGCTGGAAACTCATTCTTCAGAGTGTCAGAGGCATGTACAATCCAACATCAAGTGTTTGCAAAATGGGCTTAGAGACACAGCAGGATTTTCCAACATTAGTCTAGATTTCATCCTTTCGTTCACACCAGACCCCAAAGAGCAAACTAAACCTGGGCTCAGAATTTCTCACTTGTGTAATATTTCCGGTGAAGTTGTCAGCAAGGCACAGGCACCGAGAGGCAAATGAGAGCAGATGTAGGGCCTGATGATTCAAAGATGTTTTGTCATGTCTGTATTTGCTCTGTCTCAGTACTGCCGTCTGTTAGGGCACAGATCTGTGTTCCATGGTGATCAAGGCAAAGCAAGCCTTGTGGCCTTCAGTCTGAGTGTCTCAGTCTGGGAACGCTCTCTTAAACACTCCAATAAATCCAGATTGCCGCAGTTCTGCTTATCAGCAATGCCCACTAATAACAGGGCGTTTGTTTGGACAAAGCTGTATCATATTCAGAGTTAGAGGCTGAAGTGCTATTGTCTGTCTTTGTGGTATTGTAGTTAGTTTTATTCCATTAGTTTTATACTCAGAGCTCACATTTGTTAGATTAGGAGACAAGATTTTTCTAGGGAATAGGTTCATGTTTTCAGACGTAATTTCTGAAAAATCTGAAGATAAGGTTGAAAATGTGCTCAGGTTTAGTGGAGCAAAATGAAAGGCTCAAGTTAAAGGTTATTTTTTTAATATATATCCACAATGAGCTGTGGAAGGAAAAGTAGAATAGCAATATGGCAGGAAGAAAAATATTATTGTAAATTTGAATTTTTATTGTTGAGAGACTGGATGGACCATCATAGTGGACCATTTACAATCACCTGGGCTGTTCAGGAGTACCTACATCAGTACTCACTCTGTGGACTCTTTTCTGTAGCTCTTTCTGATGCTCAAAATCACTGTTTAATCCTTCTAGTTAATTCTTCATGCCATGTAGTCATGATTCTCTACTAAGTGCTCTACTAAATGGTCTCCTAGGCCGCCCCTGTGTTGATTGCCATGCCTTTGAGTTCATGCAGAGAGCTCTGCAGGATTTAAAGAAGACGGCGTATAATCTAGACACAAGGGTAAGGAAACATTAAATGTCTTCTTTTTCGGGTTTTTTTTTCAATATAAAAGAAAATGCTGTGGATAAAAGTAGATAAGGTGGATGAATTTTACACACTCGGTGAACTGTACTGTCCTGTCTTCTAAGGTGAGGCTGGTTAATTACATTTCACCTCTCTGTGCAAGAATCTGTGGAATTCTTCTGCTTTGGGGTATCAGGGACAATAAGAAGTATAGGAAAGTGTGAACTGACCATCCTCTGCCCTCTATCCTTCTCTTGCCAAGTTATAGTCATTAGTGCTGCTCCTCTCATTCCAAACGCTGAGTGCACACCTTTGTTTTTGTGTCAGGGGTAGTAAGGTGAGAGTATAACTTATATTTATTACCCAAAAAAAGAGAGCCAGCTCAAACAAAAAGCCTACTAAAATAAAATCCTCCCCTGCACACGCTTTTATCCCTGGGGAGAGGCTGAGGGAGGAAACATCATCCATAGAGAGTTTTTACATTTCTCTGATTTCATAATGATGAAAAATGCCACAAAGTAGAACAGCATAGGGAATGAAACTTGTTTGGCTTGCAGTCAGTGTGCAGAACTTGCCAGGGTTGGTACCTTCCTTCTGTGGGGGATGTTGAATCTGTCTCTTGCTGCTGCAACCTGCAATCTGTGCCTACCTGTGTCCCAGCTGCTGTCAGATGGTGGTGTCCCAGGAGGGTGGCTTTGTCCCCACCTCCCCTGTACCCTTTAGCTGAAGTGCTACAGATGCACTCCTGCACAGATTGTTCAACAGAAGGCACTGAAACTTTTCTGCTTTTCTAATCTATGGTCAAGGTTATTCACAGGTCAAAACCTGTGAACTGTTGTCTATGCTCAAAGTAACCTCAAACCATTCCTCAGGGTCCTTGATGCTTAGGTGAAAATGCAAGTGTGTGAACAAACGTGCCTGGAATTGTGACATTCTACAAAAGAATAAACAAACATTCCAGCAGAACCAGATTGGTATGTAGCACATTTACAGCTAAACAAAATCTGTTCAATAATTACAGGTCAAATATATTTTGGGCTTCATGAAGAAATCTTGCTAATGAATCTGCTGAGCACCGTATACAGACCAAAAAAGTTGTTCAGATTGTGCTGTAAAGTGGTTCTAGCACACCTCTTCCTTCTACAAACCTTTGAACTTCTCACCAGAATTTCTACATCGTGATGCAAAATCTCTTCAAGTTTTCTCTGGGTTTCTGGCTATGGCAGTGACCTTTATGAAACCTTCAGCTTGCAGACCAAGAGAAAAACTTTATAAAACACAGATATCCAAAGCAGGAGTAGCAATAAGAATCCCAAAGATAGCAACTGTGTTTTAATACTTTTTAAAAAATAAAAGTAAAGGTCAGCCAAAGAGATGGAATGAGGATAGAAAAAAAGTCAATTGAGATGAATGTCCTATTATTGGATTTCACAGTTGTAGATTTGCCAGCAAGTCTGAAAATGTGGTATATTCTCACAAAAACAAACCTATCACTTCCTTATCACTTTAAAATCTAAGTAATTGAATCCTTATTGAAATCCTTTAGTTCCCCATGACTAGAACAGGCCTATTCCAGTCATTAAGCTGGGAATTCTGCCTACGTCTTCAAAAGACGTGGAAATATTTAATAGTTGAGGACTTCTTGGAACTGCCTTATTACAATATTTTAATTCTTACTTTTATTATTCAGTTGTGGCCCAACTTGATGCAAACTGAGAGTTTTAAGACCACTGCTTTCAGCCAAATATATATTTCACATTTGACTATTTTAGTCTGTTTTGCTGCTTTGTGGGGAAAATATTTCTGTCCCTGAAAATACAATCCTCTTTGTTAATATTCCCACTGGAGACACTGATTTCCTTGAAAAACTCTCCTTTGTTTGCAGGCAAGATTGTTAGATGATGACTAAGCAGCTCCTAACTGTGTTGGAGGGGGAGGGATTCCCAAATGCTTAGAGGGGAAATTCTCATTTAATTCCTCCTGCACATCTTACCCTGCAGTTCTGCACAGGGGAAGCCTGTATATGGTTTTATTGCACAGCTCAAGAGCTTTCACACTTCATTTGGCCCTGGGTTGATCTACATGGTGTCTCAAAGCAAACTGACTCTAGCATAGACCTTCTATGGCCTTATATAACAATTTTATGAAGGCCATAGACTGGATCTCCTTCCTTTTCCAAAACTAGCTGTGTTTGTAAGCTACACTGATGGGATGATCCCCTGCTTTGTCAGGCTGGCTGCGTGAGAAGGGTCACAGACCACCTCTGACAGGCTGATTTCTACACATACCAGATCTGTTTACTCTTCTCTGCACTGTTTTTTGTTGCTGCTGCCCCTCAGAGCAGGCTGCAGGCTGAAGTAGTTGTTTTGGCAGTGAGAACTAACTCTGGGCAATATTTTCGGGGGTATCTGTGGTTCACCACTCAGCCAAAGTGCCAGATGTGATCATGAGCTGAGGAGAGGGGTCTTATGCTGCTGAGAGGGAGCTGCTCCCACTACAGCCATTGAGCCAGTTCACAGCCAGCTCTCTGTGGCATCTAAAAGCTGCTCAAGACAGAGCCCAGCAGGGAGTCAACCATAAAACAAACCCAGTCTGTGGGCTACACAGTTCACTCTAAGTCTGTACTTGTTTTCAGAACTCCAGCCCATTTTTCAGAGTCAAGGCATCAAGTGGACATTGCACTGCAACTTTAAAGAGATCAGTAACTGCATTTTTAGCTGGAAATTAACATCTTTTTTTGTAGGTTTAAAATCTGATTTCTTTTCATGGTTTTGGCTTGGGTTTGCTTTTGGGTTTTTTTTTCCTAATTTTGAGTTGGTTGGTTGTTGCTGTTTTGGTTTGGCTTTTTTTTTAAACATGCTTTAACCTACCATAACAAATCTGTATGCAAACAGTTTTGTGATCACGCTCACAGAACAGTCAGCAAAGCTGTATTTACTGACATTCATTTTGTTCTTTATTGCTTTATAAACTGTCAGTGGTTATTTAGAATGTTTAAAGTACAGTAAGCTAGATGTGTCCCCGAAAATAAAAAGAAAGGCTTGAAAATCTTATTAAAGATATATAAGATGGTAAGCAGCCTTGGGGCTCAGCTCCAAAGATGTTGGCATACTGTCAACCTCCCTTATTCAAATCATTGCAAATGATGTCAATGAGGTGGTGAGAAGGTGGTGATTGAGTGTCTTTTCGATGATTAGCAAAGTCTGATCAGATCTTTTCAGTTTTGCAGGGCAGCTGAAACAATCAAAAGTGATACCTGATTTAATATAAAACCACAGGGCTGTGGTTTTTCCTGAGATTTATCATCTGGGGGAAAAAAGCCTGAGCAGCAGATGGCTTTTCATGCACTAAGAAGGCAAGTGGAGAGCAGGATGCTTCAGCCCAGCTCTGCTCTAAGTGCCTTTGCTGACGTGGGTCAATGGATAACACAGCTTTTAAAACACAGCCTTTAATCACATGGCAACTCCATCTCATACAAAAATCTCAAGTCAGGCAGATTAAGGATGGGTTTGATTGGCATTTAGAGCTGGTAATCTTCATAACGTCTCTTTTCTTTATGTGTAGCTGGTTACACCAGTAGGAGTCAGTTTGGTGAGCGGACTTCCCACATCTACGGTGTCCCATGGCAATAAGGGAGAAATTCTCTCTTGGATCAGGCTGATTCTCAGATACAGCTTCAGCTCATGATAGGCAAACTGAGGTGGAGATATGATGTTGATGTCAAACATACTCCATCATGCATCTGCTGAAGCAACAAGTGTTCCAGACAGCCAGGAAAACCCAAGTGTGTGTGTATGTGCTAGAGAGGAAGGATTCCCAAATTTCCTTAAGTAGCCCTGCTGCCCTTCCCTGGTCCTCAGCCCTTTCTCACACAAGTAGACTGAGAGGGTGCAGACCTTTCTGATCATGCCCCGCTCCAGCTCTCAGAAGTCCCCAATCCACCCTTGTTGCTTCAGAAAGAGGGATCTGTGAGCAACAGAGATCTCCTGATACTGATCAAACCTAGAGACCTCTGCTTTCACCAGCTGGGGCCCCCTTTCCTTAAGGAAGCCAGGAATCTCATCATGAGTTTGAATTGAGATGGCTCCATACCAGCTCAGCACCTCTTGTCTGTTTTAGGCTCCAAAGCATATTATCAGTAACAACTGGATTTTCATATTACCAGTGAAACAGGAGTAGTTAAAGAAGTTAATTTCTTCACTGAGAGCAGATCCAGGCTGTAATATTCTAAGTTTAAATTCTGAGTCTGTTTTTAAGTAAAATAAAATTTCTGACGTGGTTTTGGGGGTGAGGGGGTGGGTGGGGCAGTAAGCCTCTAATGAGGCTTATGCTCCAGTTTGTGCTGTTGAAGTAAGATTGTAGGAAAGAAAAATAACTTTCTCCATGTCACAGGAAGTAGTGCTATGTTGGTATGCCAATTAATCCCACAAAAGCAAAATTATTTTGCAGAGCAGTAAAACATAAATCTGATTTTTTTTTTTTACTCCAAAATTCATCTCATACCACTAGTTCCAAATCGTAGATTAAAATATAAAATGGACTTAACTTTGGGAGCTAATTAGTTTTACAACACTGAAACTTGTTTTTTTGATGATGTTGTTCCTCCCTCTTATAGACAGAAACTCTGCTTCTTCAGGTGGAAAAGAGAAATCTGTGCGACTGCGTAGCTGCCAATCTACTGAACTGAATCCTGGAGACACCTGAGGAGAGTCATCTGTTCAGTGGTTTTTAAAATGCAGCTGTATAAAATACAGCTTTATGGAGTTCATGTTGCAAGCGTGTACATGCCCCAATGTACTGATGAAATTGGGGGCCTGTGTCTGATGTATTTGTCTGTTCTATATCTTTTTTAAAAGTACCCTCTTTTCACATCTGCTGGATTGCCAGTAAGGGCTCAATTCAGTAAATCTGTTACTTGGTATTAGAGTGGAGGGAAAATGTACCTGCTTTGATTTTTAAATCAGAATTTGCCAAGTGTAACCCACGAGATAATTTTGGAGAACAGTGCCCTAGAGACACATGCAGCTGTTTTTTGTCTCTAAAATGAACATATGTCTGTGGCAACTCACCCAATTACATTGAGACATGACATTGTGGTCTCTGTAGGCTTTGCCTGTGTATTAAAGATGATGAAGTCCTTTCTGTTTGTTGTCTGTGCTGTGACCACCTTCAGGCATGTTGTAGTTCTGTCAGCTGTAATGAGGTGTGTGTCATGAGGAGTTATATGTCCGCTGTTGTTGGACCAAACCAGTTTATATCGCAGTGCTGAGCCTTCTGTTATCCTGCAGAAGAGTATTATTTTCTTTAATTAAAATGTTTGGTTTCTTCCCTTCCTTTCCTGGACCCTCCATCCTTAACCTAGTGAATTTCTAAATAGCTTTATTTTAGCAGGTCAAATGGATGAGTAAAAAAGAGAGTCAGGGTATAACTAGGCAGCCTGGCCAGTTCCAGCTGTACCAAATGCTGCCACCACCAACTGCTCAGCATCACATTGAAGGAAAGCTTCATGCAGTGCCAAGAAGTTTCTTCATGAGCCTGTACTTTATTTTGCTTCAAGTGAAACACAGTGATTAGGTCACACATATTTGGTCCATCCTGTGGTGGACCAAACTCCAAATGTTTTGGTTTCCCTTGGAGTTGCCTTTGAAATCTGCTCCTTTTGTGTCAGGCATGAAGAAAGACTTTTGTACCTGAGATCTGAGGTTGTCTTATCCTCACCTCTCCCCCTTCATTTTAAGATACTGTGTCCACTCATAAGTCTGAACTAGGCTGAGCCCTGTGAGTAGGTGCTTGGAGTTTGTCTGATGTGATTTAGAGCTGTCTCAAACCATTCCAATATTGAGACCTGGCTGGGGAAGTGGATGGGACATCTGAGGGTGAAAATCTCCTCAGCTGAGTTTGGAAGAAAGTTCCTGCCTGTGGCCTTGCTTCTGTAACTAAATTGGTGTGACTTTGCTGGAAATGGATGAGAGAGGAAACACAACTACTGCTCTGCCACTGCAGCTGTAGGTATGGTAACAACAGCTGGGGGAGCAGAGGAACACCATGGGGACCCTGAGTGGCTTCCCAAACCTGTCCAGAGCTTAGAAAACCAATTCCTGTACACCGAGAAGTGCAGCATGTCCTTTTCTGTGTGACCAGGACATGGGCCAGCACAGAAGCCCAACGTGAACTGGAGAGGGGATTCTGATGTTATTTTTCCAAATTCCCTCAAGGAGCAGCTGGTGCTGTGTGTTTTTGAGTAAGTCCATTCACACAGCGTGGGAGCTCTGGCACTGCTCATTTCCAGCTGCTTGGCAGAGTCAGAGTCACTGCAAGCCTCACCTGCAGCTCCCCTCCCAGAGAGTGGGAAGGGGCAGCAGTCCTTATGCATGGCAGAGCACTCTCAGGATTTCTGGGAGCAAAGCCTCCTTTGGAGGGCTTCAGCTGATCCTAGCTGCAGCACAATGACTTCTCAGAGCTCCTTGGCTTTTGCTGCACTTGGCTTGTCCCCATCTTGTTCCAGCTTGGCTTCGTTCCCCTGCTTTGCTCTGGACCTGTCTTCTCTCTCCTCTGCATTTCAACCTCCGTTCCCCCTTCCATTCTGGCACTGCCCTCCCTCTAGTGCCAGGGATTTCTCAGGGCACTCCAGCCCCCTCATCCTGGTGACCCTGGGGTCACTGCAGGTGTGGGTGGTGGGGCTGATACTCCTCAGGTCAGCAGCCCCTTTAGTCCAGCTGGCAGCACTGCCAGAGCCATGAGTGACAATCCAATTTGCCATGGAGTGAGTGATCATGGTGTGAGCAATATCAGCATCTCATTCCCAGGGAAGAGGAATTCACCTGTCCAGGGAAGACATCGTGTGGAACAGCCTCTTTTTAGCTAAAAGCCAACATTTCTCTTGCAGAACTTGGAGGAAATCCCAGAACAGCTCAGTTTCAGATGAAAGCTCTGCTCCTGAAGCTGAATTATTCTGTGGACTGTCTCCCGGGCTGGTGTAATCTCACTGGCTTGTTACAGATGTGGACAGGAACCCAGCCATGTTTGCCAGATGAAAACACCTATAGATCTTCATGAATTTTTCCCTTGGTGATTGCACAGACACTGGCTTGAACACAAGAAAATCTGAGCATGTGGAAATATTTTCCTTCAGTCATTTTGCTACACCTCTACTTTATGATTCACCTCTATGTCAGAACTGGGGAAGTGAAACACGGGACAGAATTGGGCTGTAGAGAGAAGAGAAAGTAGCCAGGAGGAGGATAGATGGGGAAAGGGGAATAACATTCATGTTCTCTTCCTCAGAATCTGAAAAATGTAAGGTTCCTTTCAGTCTGCAGAAGCTCTAATAGGACCAGGATTTTCCTAGTGGAGATTTTTGCATGCTGCTTTAAAGTCCACCTTACCTGTTCTCTTTTCATCCAATGACTGTTCTGTATTGCCTCTTGTTCCACCAAAATGGCAGAGAGCAGCTCATATGCCACCAGTTCTGAAAAGGGATTGGCAGGGAGATGCGGGAATTTCACCCAGCAACTAGAATATCTATTCTAGGCAAGAAACTTTTGAAGAATTTGAATATGTAAAGTCAGGTTTAGTATGAGAGAGTGACAAGACTCGAGACCATTTTTATAGAGAACAAGAATACAGCAGAACCATATAAAGTGCTGACAAAGGAGCTAGGATAAACAGAAGCAATGTACAGACTGGGAGTCTTCAGTCTAGACAAGAGATGGCTGAAGAGGACAATTTAAGTTTATAAAACCATAAGTGATCAGAGAATGGCTGTTTGCTGTCCCTTTGCAAACAAGCAGTGGGATGCACTGAACAAAACCTGCTGGAGGCAGGGTCAGAGCAAACACAAGGATGATGCTCTTGACCTCCCATGGGTTCCAGTTGTGGGAATCTGCCGCTGTGCCTCCTACAAGATGTGCATTTTTTCTCCTAAATATCCAAAGGTTCCTGTTTAATCCAAACTGTTGTTACACATAAATATAATGGGGTCATCAGAATGCTCACACATCCTTCTTGCTATCCACCTTGTCCTGTTTTATTCCCTGTTCCACTTTACATGGTGCCTCTCGCTTTGTGACTGCACTGAAAGCTGATTGGGGCAGAGAAATTGTCATGTCAATTGCACTGTCAGGTGGCCAGCACACCTTTAGGTATTGTCAACTTATTTAATAAAAATCGTAATGTGAAATATCCTGGCCTGTTCCTCCAGTTTCAAGCACAGTATTCATTTATGTGCATAGATTTGCAGTTCAGTCTCCATCTAGATATTCCTTAACCTTCCAACTCCATCTTGCTGCTCCAGCTGTGACTTTGTAGAGATGGGAAGTGGCAGAGATGATATTTTCAAGACCTCTAAACACCTGAAGTTTAAAAGGTGGCTTAAAGCATAAGAAGAAGAGTTCCAGGCATGGATGCCATGAGAAAGGAAATGCAAATATCTGCAGATATTCTATTTTTACATTGATCTGCCTACACTTTTCCTTCCTCACAGTTAGGGCTGTCATCATCTGATTCCTGCTCTGAACCATGAACTTTCTGAAAACCTGCTAACACATCAGCTTGTCTTCATTAGCCTTGAGCACCTTTTACTGTTTAAATCAAAGTAAGTGACACTGTACTTTTCTGGTCATTTAAGTGACAAAACTATAGATTGTTCTCTTTGCCAAGAGAGTCTGAAAATGGGGCAGGACTGGCAACCCTCCCATTATTCTTCATACAGCTTCACTTCCTTGAGAGTCCAAATCAGCTGGAAAGACTGCTGACTGGTGATGCAAGTTAGACCCTTCCACAGAGTAAGCAGGATGCAGATTTCAAGGGAGAGCAATGTTCAGTTTCTTGTTTAGATGTGGGGGAATCTGAATATTCTGTGTGTGTGCATTAATAGCTGCACTTAACACTTAATGTTCATGCTCAGGCAAACAGAATGGCAGCCTCAGCCCTGAGCTACATCTAACAGTTAGATAGATGTTTTCTAAGAATTAATGCTTGATGCTTTTTTTTAAAACTTTATTTCTACCCAATTCTTTTATTTTATTCCTAAAGTCCATAAAGTGTTTGGCTATGCAATAGCCGGTAGGCAACACAGAGAGAAAAATTAAGGAATCCCATCACTGGTATTTTTGTGCAGTGAGGGACCTGTGTGAATTGTTAGAGAAAAACACAGCTTCTATTTAGCTTTAAGTGCTAAAAGTGTTTATAACATGACATTTTGATGTGTGTGAGGATATTCATCTAAGTGAGTTTTCTACAAAATAGAAAGTGTAGGAGCTTTTCTTTATAAGAGAATTTCATCTAGTCCAAATTAATGGAAAGATCTGCTAACAGAAAGTACCTTTAATACTAAATCTTGACTAACTGTTGTTAAGTTAATTCAGGCAACCAATGCTGACAAAATCTGTTGTTTTGTGTGGCTTCTACACTGTGTCAGGTGAAACTTAGCATCTTCCTTTGCAAAAATCCCATCAGGCTTTGAAGTTCACAGATTTAGTGAGGTTATATCTATTAATCTTTTGACTTCAACCTATAGAGGTGACCATGGAGTTTCACTCTGCAACTTTTCAGTTTAATATAAGGTCTGGGGGGAGACACAAACTTCAGGACAAAACCCAGAGTTACCAACGTTTGTGACTGCCTGAAGTCCAGGCTTTCATGGAGGCCACCTGCAGTGCTAAAACTTGTCTTTCAGAGTTCTGGGCATTGTAGGCTATTTTTCTTCCCTGGTTAAAGATCAGAACTTCATCCATGCACTAAATTTGATACACAAAGCTTCTTGCCTAAGCAGCTCTTGCGTTCATCCTGGACTATATATACACTGTACTACATCATCCAGCCTGTGAACCGTGTCTGGTTTCAGCCAACAGCGCTAAATATAACTAACACACAATTGGGCTTGCACTGAAGCAGGACCTGAACAACATTTAAATGCCTTTTGACAGCTGGTATGTTGCACACTGAAAGTATGGTTTGGTTTATACACAGTTTTACCAGTGGAAGCTTGAACCACATCCCGGAAGTAAGTAGCTTTCCTAAACTAGGACGAGATCTTCCCACTTGCTCTTTCTGTAAGCACAGACAGGCTGTGCAGAGAACTGTCTGTGCCTTTAATCACTCTGGTTTTGGTAGCCATGGAATAACCTGCCCAAATCCCAGCACTTAAAATATCAACCAACAGTTTCTTCCCAAACACATAAATTCAGAAAGGATTTTTACACACAATTCACTAGCAAGTAAATAATGACTTGGTTATATCTTCCTAGAGAGGGATAAGATTGGCAGTAGCAAGGCAAATAGCTCAGCTTCGTCCTCAGTGGCATTCAGAGCATGCAAACAGCACACAACCCTTCCCTATGCTGTAAACTGACCCCATGTCCAGCACGGTGATGCCTGCTGGATTTCCAGCAGTCCAGTGCAAACCTCATAAATAAACTAGGAAAACTGGTATTTTGCCAGTGGTTCTTACTTTTACTGGGAACCAAAAGCCTGAACTGACCTTCATTTCACAACAGCTTGACACAGCCCCTCCTGTGTAGCTGAAAGCATTCTAGGCTTTTGAAAGTGTTTAAAGATGCATGTCACACTTGGCTTCAGTTGATTTTTGGAGAACTGATCAAGCCTAGGTGCTTTCCCACATTTTACACTCTGGTGAAAGAGGGCTCTTGGAGTTGACTTCTTCCTACACTAAAGGATCTTAGTGCTAGGTTTGTGTCATACTCCCTGTTTGCAGCCACATCCCTGTTTTGCAGTGTCACCCGGACTTCATTGGGACAGTTTCAGTGTCTCGAAGCCTTGCAGTCTGACCAAGGTTCAGCTTGTGGTCAGACTCTTGAAGGGTTTTCCAGGAAGCTCTGGGAACTTGTCAAGCAATGATGCCAAGAACAAATTCGTTATTTCACGAGGGAGACTTCTTCCCCTCACCAAACCTCTGACTTAGTGTTTAAAGAAGATACTGAGCCATCAAGCAAAGATGAATCATTACCTCATAGCATGAGGGACAAGGTAAGTGTAAGATGATTTAATTTTCAGTCCTTCTCAGGCCTGAGATGGCTGTCAGAAAAAAAGACAATAAAATTTATTCTGCTTATGGGCTAAAATGTCTGGCAGTGCACCAGCCTCTCACCTCTCAATTCATTGGCAAGGTTGTGGTTTACTTGTTTAAAGGCAGATTAAGAAACTGTGAGCCATGGCAAATGCCCTGCAGCCAAATGTCTCTGAATTGCTTTATCAGTGACCCATCCCAGAATGGGCATGTTCTGACATCATACTTGCTTAAACCAGAGAAAACATTTCCTTTGCCGTGGTAACTGAGGGAGGAGAAATAATTAGTCTGAATTTCAGATGCTGCACAAGAGCAATGAATTTCTCCCAGGGGTGTCTGTGTTTGTGCTGGAATTACAACACAGAGAGCTGGAGGTGACTTCCTGGGGAACAAAATTATTCTTAATGACAGATTAAGTTTTCCTTCAGGAAAAACAGGAAGGGAACGGTATCGATAAGAAATCACTTAGTTCTTCCCTTGTCTTTATGCAGGGCCACTATCCCAATGCCATTCCCAAATGATGTCTAATTTATACCTGCAGGCTTAAATATTTCCCTGTCTTCCACAGGAAATCCATCCCAGTGCCATCCTCATTACTAAGAAGTTTTCCAGGGGTTTTGGTTTGTGCCTCCTGGATGCTATTTAACCCTGTGGTTATTTCTGCTGCTGTTGGTGTCTCTGATATTTCCTAGTACTGCAGTGACCAAACCAGACACAGCACTGCAGCTCAGGCCTTCTGCTGAAGGCAGCCTAAGCTCTTGCACTTTTCTTTGTATATCCCACTAAAATTGTACTTTTAGGGGGAATGACAGAATATGATAAACTGATTTTGGTTTGTGACTCCGTAGCTTCACCATAAAAGTGCCACTTAATGGGCTGTTCCCTGTTCCAAATATGAGCTGTTAATTATTCCTGATGAAGTGTAGCACCTTGTTCTCATTTTTATAAAATTGCATTCAGTTTTTAGACCCCTTTTTCCAACTTCTCTGCCTGATTTAGAATTCTAGTCCTCTCCCCCAGCTTTGCTTATAACGTCCAGGCTGATGTTATATCTTAAATGACCACTTTGCTTATTAATTATCCAGTTGTCTAATGAAATGCTGAATAACACCTGAACTAAGTGAGTCTTTGCAGTCCTGACGTGATACATCTTCCCATGGTGACAGTGACCCACTGCTAACTCTGAGCAGTGACCCAGCCAGTTTTGCTGGCTTCAGAGAGGTTTCCTTAGTTCACTTCTGACAGTGCTGTGTGACACAGCAGTAGAGATCGCCCTGAAGTTGATTAAATTTGGCTTTCCTTATCTGCAAGGCCTGTTACCCTGTCACAGAAGGAAAACAAATTAGTTTGACTTGATTCTTGAAAAATAGCTCTTATTTGCAAGTCCAGTTCTTGTTTTTCAAGCACTCACAAAATGTTGGTGGGATTGTTGCTTCAAAAACATTTTCAGGGATGGATGGTAAATTGACTTCTGCGTCATTTTCCAGTTTATCTTCCTCATTTTAAACACAGTCACTGCACTTACCCTTTTCCAAGGCTGGCACAACTTACATCTTCCCTGAGCTCTCGGCAATAATTGCTGGTGGTGGTTGTTTTAGATTCTTCTTTCAATCTCCTGTGGTAGATCTAGTGATAGCCCTGACTAAAAAGAGAGCTCCAGGCAGATCAAGTCATAGAAAAGGGACTTGTCACAAACCTACAAGCATCAGTAACCAAAGTAAATTTCTGCTAAATATTCTTACCTAAAATATGTTCACTGAGCCTCCTGCTCACCAGCTCTCCTTATTTCCCTTGGTAGATAAAAGAGATGCTTAGCCCTGTATCACTTTCTAGGCATCAACTTGATTAACTTTCCCCTTCTGCTGAACAGAGAATAAACTCTTCCCTTGGGTTTTGACTTCCTTATTTTACTCCCTTTGTGTTCAAAGGATGCTTTCTTGCTGTTCTTCATGTTTCACACTGTTTGTATCCGGTTTTGTGTTTTGGCCTCTCTGGGGTTATTCTCCTGCCATTCTGTTATTCAGGTAATAGTGACCAGACACAGATTCTTCTGTGCCTGTGGTTTTTTCTTCTGTTTGAGTCCAACAAGGGGCTTGTGGCCTTGATAGTAGGCAATGATTTAGCACTGTTTGCCATGTGAGCCCATGACTGTAATAATGGAGTTAGTTCTAAAATCAGAACCTTTGCCTGCATCTTGCTTTTATGCACACATATTCGACTCAGGCCCCCAATGTATGGCATTTTAACTGGATAAATAAATTTTCTTCCTCCACTTCAAAGAGGTAACTTTCAGTACCTGTAACACTTAGATATCAATAAGAAATTTTCCAAGGAAGCCACCAGACATCTATCTTCACTAATCATCTTCCCTTTAAATGCCTGATCATTCTGATTGTTTTGGAGGAAACTCTTTTTTTCTTTTAGCAAACAATTATTAGGTGTGTGTTCTCCATAGAAAAAGATAAGTATAAATATTTCTGACAGCCTTCTGGGATTCACTATTATATTCTTCTGACAACAAATTGACTTCCGTGAATCTCTTGGAATTTTCTCATCTTCCAAAGTTAATTTAGTACTGGTATCCCTCAGCTATGGTGATAGCCAATAGTGAATGTAATAGCAAAGCAAGTCATGCAAATGTTTTCATGTGTGTCTCTTCTTCAGTTTCGTTGGAGGTGAGAAAATAGCACAGATTTCTGGAACTCTTCCATGCATACTGGCTCCTGTTCCCTGTGGATTGAGAATCACGTCTTGGACCACATGGTTCTGTTAGCAGGAGGAGTTGGAAACTTTTTTCATATTTCTTAAAGACCCTGGTATTTGACCCAAAAACTGGCCAGACTCTGTAAGTGCAGTGTCTGATTGCTTTATGTTGGCACTGAGAAAAAAAAAAAAAAGGCATTATTTTAAGCTTAATACTGTAAGTGACACTGAAATAACACCTTGTACCTCTTTAGGTGGTGCATACAGAATGCCCTACTGCAGATACCACAATAGTTACAGTTTTAGAGAAGTCTATATGGATACCTTGAAAAAATATTAGAACAAACAGTGCTTTCTACCTTATCAAAGTTATTGCACCTGTAGGTAATTCCTTCCTGACCCTTTCTTGCAACTCATGTATGGAAAGTAGGTTATAGCCATGGGACCATAACGAGGGTATGGCGAGAAACACATGCACCAGGGCAAATGGAAGTGTAAGGACTTTGGAGGTTGTGCCAGAATTTCCACTGGATGTTAGTTAAAACTGCAGATCAGGGCTAGACTTTGTGACCAGCTCTAGATGGGTGTACTGTCTAGCTGTACAGTGTTGTTTGTTGATACCCTGGCTCTTATGGAACTGCTCCTTTAACTGGCATCTGAGGCCTTGGATGAGACAAACGATGTAAAACTGGTCCATCTCACACAACCTCCCTTCAGGCATCCAGCATCAGAATTTGGATTAGGAGTCCCAGCTTCTCATAAAGCCAGTGGAGCCATTTTGGTGCATTTGTGTGCCCAGACTCACCTCATGAAGATCCCAGTGGCTGAGACTTTCATCTGGACCTTCCACACAGGGGAATTTGAGTTTCAGGTGTACTGGGGGCTAAAAATTTGGCAGTGCATCATTCCTGTAGGAATTGCTTCCACCACTCTGGGCTGCTCCTTGCAAAATCCTCGCTAGCAAGAGAGGCAATTCCAAGGCACGTCCACTTTGCCAGAAAGTTCCGTGAGAGGACTTTTAAACTAACCTGGTCCAAAAGCACAAGCATTGAAGGGAGGGCTGTAAGAGGTAATTTTGCAGAAGCCACAGGAACAAATAGAACAGAAGCAGAGTGCAGTGCTGGTGACAGCCTCTAGGGCTGAAGAAAGCCAAGGATAAACTATGTCTATGTCTGGGAAGACTGATACCTCCACAGCCTGGTGGTTAACCTGTACAGATGAGGAAGGCTGGAGCCTCTCCTTGGTGGGAGGAGATGGAGTGTCCTTCTGTGAGAGAACAATAAAGCCATGAATTGAACAGGTATGTTGCAAAATGAGCCTTTAATCGTGCTCTGGGGCAAGCAGGTACATGTTAGAGCATCGCTTTCTCTTTTCCCGAAGGTGTCACCTCCCCCATCCGTGTGCTTGGTTTCAGCCAGTTGCTTACACAGATTCCTGTCTTGGAAGCCTCTGGCTTGAACTTTGTCAGGACATAGCCTATTAGCAGATAGGCTGATCCCAGATCAAAAGTTGAGCTTGAAGAGAGCATCCTTAAACTTTTGCAGCATGTACGTTTTGGCTGGGCTCTTATCAGGGTTACCTAGGGTGATGCTGGGCAGGATCTAGTTTCATGTGGTTGGTCCATGTCCCAGGGGTGCTGTTGTCTACAAATCTTCGTCTTCAATGTAGTTAAACAAGGACCATAATGCATTCTTCCCCAAATACAGGGTACCATCAGCAGGCCCTGCAACTTCATTAATCCAAGCAAACTTCTGAGTTTTCATCTCTTTTGATACCTCACAGAATGAAATCTCACTTTAAGTGAGGTACAGCTAAAGCAAGGGATGGGAGCTGTGTATTTCAGTGCAGTCCCTTTGGGAATAACAGCAACAAACACAAAAATTGCCCAAGACTCTCTTACGTGAGTGGCAGCAGCCAGTGTCTGCCAAGGAGAGGGCATGGCCTTTGGGAGCAGAGGGGGAGTACAGCAGTGACCAACCATCACATTGTGGTCCCTTTAAATCTTCTTCTCCACTTGGCAGCTCCAATTTTTCAGTGTTGCTATAGCAAATCTCCATGGCAATGACCCTAATCAGGGAAGGGGGGATGCAGAAGGGGCGCATGCTCAGAGTGGCTGCTGGAGCCTTGCGTGCTCGCTACAGCTGCTCCAAGGGTCTGGCACACAGGCGAGGAGAAAGATCAGGTACTGGGCAAACTGGTCCTTGGGGGGCATCTCGAGCCCGTGGCGTGTCACGGCAGTGGTGTCTGTGAGTGGGTTTGTGTGTGCACGGCGTCTGTGTTTATCGTGTCTCATCCACTTCTTTGTGAGGAGCGTGCAGGGAGCAAACTGCTGATTTTCACTGCTTCTCCTTGTTCCAGCCAGGGAAGACAGCTTGAATTATTGATGAGAGCAATGGCGCTGCCGTCTGTGTGGAGTGAGATGCGTGTGGGAATCCTGTTCCTCTCGGTGCTCAGCCTGCTCAGCGTGAGGCTCGTGGGGGCTGGCCAGGACTCCGGGAGTGTCATTCCTGCAGAAAGTAGGTACCTGCTGCACCCTGTCCTGCCTGCCTTCCTCCTCTGCACCCTCAGCAGCCACACGGGCACTCAGCTCCAGGGGAACTTTGTGTTGCCTGATTAACGAGGGAGTAATGATGAGTTTGTGCCATGTCAGCAAAGCACACGAAAACAACAGTCATAGATACAGCAAGCAAGCAGAGGATTAGTACTTATTTAGGAGAAAAGTGCTAACTGCATACTCTAGTTTTCATTTGAACTGGTATTAAAGCTCTTTGTTTGTAGGTCTTTTAGATCTGCTGCTTGGAAGTTTCGTTTCCAGATATGCCACAATACTTGTGGTGTCCTTACTGGTCTGAATATTGTTAGAAGAAATTTGTGTGTATTTCTGCTGGGGCATTGCATCTTGCTTATTTTAGTACTTGGTTGGAACAACAGGTCAAGTTCAACTTTCTTGTAACTACTACAAATCAACACAGGAGATGTTTACCCAAACAGTGCATTTGTAAAGCGTATATAAATTTCTGAAATCCTGCAAACCTAAAAAATAAATAAATATAACAGACTAGCTTGAGCACACCATGGAACCGGGAACTCTTGAATTGGGATCACAGCTCCATATGAGCTTCCTCTGTCATTTTGAGTAAGTTTCCAAACTTTCTCAGCTCCAAAATGAGGCGATAGTTCAAAGTTTTTAGGGGACAGACTCAGTGTTCTCAGGGTGTTTTGGTGACAGCAAGTGGGAAGTAGCCACTCATTAGAAACATAAAGTGTCCTGTGGGGAAAAAAACCAAAGAAAGATGATTGCATAAAAACAAATCTCAAGTACTTAGTCATGCTTACTTTGTATCACAGCTATCTTTTTATATGACTACCAAAATATTTAGTACAAGTTCTGGTTTAGTCACTGCATTTTATTCTCCATTAATTCCATTGCTACTTTTCAAATACATTTATGTGTATTTGTCTCCACAGGACTTAGATGTTGAATTTCCCTCTTTTTCCATTCTCTTCTTTTTTTTTCTAAGTGCTAAGTTTTGGTCTATTCTAAACCAGACCTCACCACTATTTTGTGTGTCTGTTTTCTAGGCATTCATTCATTCTAATAAGTTTTGTGATGAGTAGTCCATTTTATCTCCTCAAAGAGAAAATCAGGATTAGAAAATAAATTGTATGTACCCTTTGTGTGTCTGTGTTAGCAGAGGCAAGCCAACACATTTGGGAAAACGTATACGATGGTTTCTTGTTCTACTTGTGTAGTGAAAACTCCCATTTGACCTGTAGAACAAAACTCTTGGTTCAGGGTTTCTGACCCAAGTCTCAGAGAATTATAAAATCATAGAAAGGTGGGAAGGGCCCTTTAGAGCTCATCCAGTCCAACCCCCTGCCATGGGCAGGGACATCTTCAACTTGATCTGGTTGCTCAGAGTCAAGTTCAACCTGACCTGGAACATTTCCTGGGATGGGGCATCCACCACCTCTCTGGGCAACCTATGCCAGTACCTCACCACTCTCACAGTAAAAAACTTCTTCCTTAACTAATTTAAATTGAGCCTCTTTTAGTTTAAAACCATCACCCCTTGTCCTATCACAACAGGCCCTGCTAAAATGTCTGTCCCGTCCTTCTTACAGTATCAAGGAGTCTTTTTACCATCTTTTTACCATCCTCTTGCCAGGCTGTGGAGTCCCTTGAACAGCCTTTGGGGAAGATTCCTTGCCTTGTGTTACTCCTGCACGTGAGAGAGTGGAATGAAGGGCAGGCAGAGTGTTTCTGTGGCAGTGTTCCTGCAGAGACACACTGCCCCATCCCGAGGAACAGAGGCTGTGAGCATCGCTACAAAAGCATAATGCTCTTTCTGTCTGAGACCAGGACAGGAGCAAGGCTGTCAGCTGATCGTGAATTGTAAATTGTTTTGGGCTGCTGCAGGGACAGAGTTTTAAAGACAGAAGAAAACTGATGCTCATCAGCCACTTGTTGAGAGAGGGCTACGTAGCTGCTAAGTGCTCTGGACACTTTCCTTTGCCTGTTAAGGCTCTTCCTGATGGTGAGCCTGTGGAACTCTTCCCTTAGGACACTGTGGATGCTAAAATGAGATTGCGGAACTGATTGGTTAAATTCAAGGGAAAAAAAATTCTATAAAGGGCCATTAGATACAGCAGCATTTCTTCTGGCTCAGCAGCTGCCTTAGCATCCTCCTGAGACCTGGGAGGGTCTTTGGGAATGCATCCCTCCAGACTTGCCCTGTTCTTATGCTCTTCCAAGGCACCCGTTGCTGGCCATGAAGGTCTCATCTATAACAGTGCCCAGGGATGCACCCCGGCACAAGGACGTGACTGTACCAGTAACCTGCTAGGATGGACCCTGGCACACTTGTGTCCATGATAGGAGGCCAATTGTCTATCTGGAAGATGGAGCTTACTGTTCCAGAGATGAGCTGTCCCATGCCAGCTGTTCTCAAGGCTTGGGAATACTCCCAGACTTTCAATATTCCTCAAGAGATGTAGATCAAAGGAGACTGGACACGGGGTCAGACACTCACTTTGATGTGATCTAGTACAGACATTCCTGGATCTTTCCCTGCTTGGTGCTCCACTAGCTCCTTCTCATCAAGGAGCTGATCCCCGTGGGCAGTGACCCATTTAGGGGGCGCTGCCTCTGCAGCATGAGCACACACCTTCCCTACTGCTGGCACTTCAGTCCTTACTGTCAGCCCGGGCAAACTGCTAGTTTGGGGACCCTGGATGGCCCAGAAGGGAAAAGGGGGCTCTTAGCAGGGATACAGGATGGACATGGACCATACTAAGTGTCCTTCTGGGGGGCAGAGCAGTGTGGTGCTCAATGCTTTTCTCTGTTCCCAGGTGTGTGACACGGCGCTGGCAGCACGCCTTTAGCAGGGACATTCCCGCATGGACCACACAGTGTCTCTCTCCCGCCTGGTGGGAGGAATGTGTCACTCCTGCAGCATCACGAGCAGGACAGGGGCAGCAATGCTCCGTGCAAGTGTGGGAGGTGCAGGAGTCACAGGAGAGGAGCATGAGAGTGAGTCACAGTTCTTAGCATTGCAGAGAGATCCTGTCCCGTGTGTGGCACTGAGATCTGGCTCAGGGCACTATCCCCTGCTCTCTGCCAGTCACACAGCCAGGCACAGCTTTTTATGAATAATTCTAATTAGCAATGATTAATTGTGTCCTTTATACACAGCACTTAGCATATGCAAAAGACTGTTCAGGTTTGAAGTGGTGCTACTAATACTTGCAGATTATTTTCTTCAACGTTCTCTGCAATCCACTAAAAAAAAAAAGAAGTTATTTCCCCAACCTCCCACTGCATTTATAGCCCAGATCACCCACTGTGACAGCTAAAATATGAAATCTGAAGACCAGAAGCTGGTCAGTCTGTTTTCGTTAGCCAAGGTGCATGAAATACAAAGAATAAACACCAAGTGTATGCAAGGCAAAGTAAATTAGACTTCCACAGTGCTTTCAGTTCCAGCCCCAATTTTTCACCAAGAAGAAGCCAAGAAACATATTTTTTCTCTTCCCCTACCCCTCCCCAAACACATAGACACGTACAGTCTTTGTGCTGACAGGACTCCTTTAAAGAATTATAGCTGACTCTCGATAATTCTCATTATGTTAATCCACAGACCTGTTAAGTCTCCCTATGAATGACAGTCTGTTTCCAGCTGTCAGCAAGGAATTAATAGCACTCTGCTATACTTTGCTATGATATGACTTAAGGTTTGGTTTCATGACTGCTTTAAGCTGATGTAAGCCTGTGCTGCCTCTGCCCTTCTCCTCTCCATAAGCTGGCCTCCTCTCCTTGTCCTGGCCCCAGAACTTGAGCATTCAGGATCTGATCTGGGGGAAAAAATCAGCGATCCAGCTGATGGAGGAGCTGCATTGTCACTCCTGCTGTGAGTGGAAGTGTGAGATGCCATAGCCAAGGACAGAAAGCACAGTGGGATTGCTCCTATTGGCAATAGCATATCTTTAGATTTGTTTGCCAAAACAGACACTTAGACATATTTATGTTGGGGAAATCTCCACAGGCACCTTGCTGAAAATATGGTGGGCATGAAGAGAGATCAAATCCACCTATATAGGCCAGCTTAGCAGCTCAGCTCTTCATTCTGGAAAGAAAACCAAGGCAGGGAGTGATGGAGAACATCAAAGTCGTAAGTGGGACAAAGTTGGTGATTATTTAATAACCGTCTCTTCCACTGCAAAAATTACGGGCAGGAAATGAAAGCAGCAGATGTCAACTTCAGAGCAGACAGGAATGGTATTTTGTTCACTCAGTGAATAGCTGAGCTGTGGAACTCATTGCCACAGGATGTTGCAGATGACAAAAGTTTACATGGATTCAGGAAGCAACAGTACAAATTAATGTGAGAAAAATTCGTGGAGGGCTTATCAGATGTAGAAATACCAGCCAGACACAGGATATCCTCCAGCCTCTTGGTAGGCTGGAAGAACATTGCTAGACACTTATTCCTATATCTTCCTTAAGTATCTGCTATTGGCTACTGGCTCCCAGCAGGCAGGGATGCTGACCTGACCCAGAGACAGCAGTGCCTGGAGAAGGACCCTCCACCACGGAGCACCAAGAAATTACTTTAAAGAGTGGATATCCTGTTATGTGGCGAAACTGGCTGCATCTGCACTCTGACTTTAGAGGGCAGTGCCGTGTTAGGAGCTTTGTAGGTGCTGATTCAGGACACACAGAGCTGCACAGCCAGGTGTCCTCTGTGCTACCACTCTTCTCCTGCAGAAGCTGCTTTGACACCAGGGCAACTGCTTTCCCAGGGCTGGCAGAAGTAAAATAACCACTTGGCATGGTTGTGCCATTCCACTAGTACCTCCCTGTCCACACAGAAGCACTTGGCTGTCATAAATGCCCGTGAATGATCCCATGCAGCCATCCCATCACAGCTTTCACAAAGGCCTGGGAAGACTTCCTGGGTGACAGGCAGTGACAGCCCATGGAATTCATGGCTCTCCTCAAAAGTGCTTTCTCCCAACTGCAGAAGCAGGAGACATTCATTTATCACCTGAAGGTTTGGGGTTTTTTTCTCCTTCAGGTTCTGATTTTGAGAACACTTTGGTACTTGCCAGCACTTCAGGGCATGCAGCACCTCCCCGAGGTGGAGCCAGGGCAGGGTGTTTCTGAGCAGAGCAGAGCGAGGGGAGGGAGCAGGGCATGACACCGAGCGAATGATGGATTTGCTGACAGCAGTCTGAGCATGCAGGTTCCTTCTAAGGGCTCTGTTTCATGATCTGAAGTGGAAACAATTAAATTACTGAAATACTGAAAGCAGGAGGGGGTTGAGTGTCTTTAAAGTGTGCTCAAAACCATCCTGCCACTACTCCTGTGCCTGGAGAGGCAGAGCCTGTGTGAGCAACGCTGTTCTGGTAGAGGTGGGGACTTTGCACCTCCTCACAACTCGGGAATTAAATCCCTAGCTTGATCCCCAGGTCTCCCTGAGATGTCAGCTGCATGGAGGGGAGATGGAGAAGGATGGATGGGAAACACCTCCTGAACAGATCCTGAATAGAGGACTGACAAGCACTCTGGCTGCTCCCTTCCTTCAGGTACAACTCAGAAGGCAGTGTTGGCAGCAGGGTGCCAGGCACAGATGGGTGCTGCAGTGCTGCTCAGCAGGTCCTGGCTCCAGACAGCTCCCCAGCCATCTCAGCAGCAGCTTTGCACTCTATTTGCTTTGGTAGAGCAGCACAAGTGGCTGCATGTGGACAAGGATTTCAGCACTCCCCCCAACCTGGGGGCTCTGTGATCAGTGTGAAATGTCCTCTTTCCCCATTCCCCTTGCATCTCCTCCAGTATCTGCAATTTCTTCTTCTGAAAACTCACACTTCATTAACTTTGAATAGGCAGAGATCGATGCAGGGTGAATCTTGGCAGAGCAGAAATGCCCAGGTTCAGAAGTGAGCCATTTTAGTTGTTGTCAAGTCCCCTCCTCCTCCACTTCTTTGCCTTTTCCCTGCCCTACCCCTCTGTGCACACACACTGGCAGCAGCTGCAGAGCCAGTGGGATGCTTTGCATTCCTGGCAGAGAAAAAATACAGCAGCAGGTGAAAAGAAGCATATACAGATCTGGCAGTGTCCCTTGCCAAGCTGCTCTGTAAGAGCTCCTGTAAAAACAGACCTGCCTGTCTGGTTCCTGAACCACTGCAAACTGCTATTTTCAGTGTATCTGTTGAGAATTAACCCATGTCTGAGGAGGGGTAAGGATTTCAATTTTAAGGGGAGAGGCTGGAGGCTGAAGCAGCGGGCAGAGTCAGGTCTGGGCCATGTTCAGAAAACCACACACAGCGAAGTACTCTTTGTGGTTTTTGCTGATCCTCTCACACTGGCACAAAGATAGATACAGGCAGCCCTAATTTTGCACACATGCAGGTGTGGGTGCCTGGTAAAATGGACTTTCTCCTGGCAAGGTCTCTGAGTATTCCTCCTCTGTACTGCTGAACTCCAAATTTCCCGCTGTGACAATGATGTCTTCTTCTGCCTCTCTCCCCAGGCCGTCCCTGTGTTGACTGCCATGCGTTCGAGTTCATGCAGAGGGCGTTGCAGGATCTAAAGAAGACGGCGTATAACCTCGACACGCGGGTATGTGTTTCTGTAGGAATGCTTTCCCTTAGCCTTTTATCTCCCAGCGGCCAGGTTTGCCTGTCTGGGTACAGCAGACATGACATCTTTGCTGACTCACTCCCATCTCAGCAAATAGGTTTATACCAAGCACGGATTATTTTTCACAGTCTGTAGAGGTTCATTAATGGTCATCTAGTCTGACTTCTTGCATAACAGCCTAAGGAATTACCTCAGACAGTCCCTGCAGCACACAGAGACAGAAAGAAGATGTAGAAAGGAGAGGAAAACATGAAAGACGATTTACCCTCTGCCTCACAGCATTGCTTCCAAGCTGTGGACTGGCTATTCACTGGGCAGGAGCAGAAATGAGCTGGAGAGCGAGAAGGTGTCAGGCAAGGCTGGCAGAGGAAAGGGTGGCACACACATACACTCCTTGCTCATTGATTGATATTCTGTGAAAAAGGGGGAAGCACATTTTTTGGGGCATTTATCACAGCACACAGGGAATTCTGCCACTTCACATGCCAGTCTGCAGAGGTCTCAGTGAACAAAATGAGGCTGTGTTAAATGCCCTGATTTTAGCAATTCATAAATGTGTGCAAACTGACTGGGGTAGGATTTACCTACACAGTGGTTCTGGTGCTGTCTGAAGTTTGCAAGAGGCAGGAGGCCTCTCCTCTAATAAAGCCCCTCCATGCATCTCTTGTCCAACCTCTTCTCCCTTTGAGCAGGGCCATCTCCCTTGGCAGGGGAGAAGGGCTCCTTGCTCCTCTACAGGCACACTCAGCTCGAATTGTCATTCACAGCAAAGCCAACTAAAGGGATAGAAATCAATTATGTATCTCAAACTGTAACACAGACAGGAAATTATGTAGCTTTGCCTTTGGTTTCTTGTGACCTTGGGCAGCCATGTCAGGCCCTACACAATAAAGTTGGAGTGACTTCAGCGTTCTTGAGCTATCAATAGCAAACTGATTAGGACAAAGCTCTGAGCATGGGTTACATTCCAAAAGTTTCCCATGCACTGGAGTAATAATAAATAATTCTTAACTGGTGAAGTGTCAGTAAAGGAGCTTTACCTCTAGCAGCTGTGCTGGGCTCTTCTGGTGCATAGCAGAGTTCCACCTGTTTGGATTAGGGTCAGCTGAAATGTTTTGTACCCACACGTGACATGTCAAGGACAGGTGCAATTGCAGCTGTGCTGGCTCCTATGCTGTCAGCAGGGTTTACGTGGGAAGATCTTTTTGAACATAATAAAGGTAGCACAATTCTTTAATTCCGCTTGCAGAGATACTCAGAGGTATCTGTGATGTCTGTTCTGTCTGGAGAGCGGACTGAGAATGCAGCCCATCAGAGAGCAGCACTGTCTTGGAAGAGGTGAGGCAGAATATAAAGGGAGAAGCTGGCCCCAGGGTGTCACAAGATGAATTTCTGTTTCTGTGAGGACCTGGATGGGCCTGACATGCCAAGACACTGGCTGAGACAGTTCCCAGTGTAACAGAGCAAGGGGCGCAGGAAGAGTGCATCACAAAAAGAAACAGAACCAGTTGTTTGTAAGATCACCCACCCTTAGACAACTGAGTTTAATACTACTGGTAAATAAAGTCTATATTACTGTACACCTTTCCCAGCTTTTGGATTAAGACTCCAAAGGGCTTTCTATCAGAGATGCTTTAATTAAACACAAATTATTGAATGATGCAGAGATACTAAGTGAAATACAGCAGCCAAGGCCCTACAGATAGCACCCTGTGGCCTTCTATACTCTGAAAGGCAGGGCTTCCACATCCTTACTCCACTGCTGGTGCTTGGCTTGTGCTGACCAACTATAATTTCTCAAGTTTTACACACAAATAACTTCATTGAATAACTCCTGAGTCTTGGAAACTGTTGCTACAAGGGCAAGCCCCATGCAGGACTGCTCCTGCATATCAGGGACTTTCTAAGCCAATGCCATCAAGGCCACAATTAATTTTTGTAATTGATACTTCTCTTTCACAGTCTTTCAGTTTGCAATTGAGTGCTCCCAGAGCTGCTCTTCCTGCCTGTAAATAGTCCTGAGTGACGCCCAGGCAGAGTTTGTGGTAGCAGTGACAGCTTGTTGGTATTACTGTGAAATCCAATAAGCCTGTTTGATGTTAAGATGATTCTGTGATTTCTCCTGGGCTCCCAACAATGGGAGCATTCACTCATCCAAGATTTCATTGTGCAAGCAGGGAGCAGTGTTTAACTGTGCCTGCCATTGCGCTAAGCTGATAAGTGAAAGCAGGCAAGGAATGTGAACAAGTCCTCTTTAAGGCAAAGGTGGATGTCAAAAGTTTGAGTTGAAGAGGATATAGGACTTTGGAGGGGAGGGAAAGCTGTTCTGAAACAGCCTGTCCTGCACAAATTTGCAGTCTGAGAACAAGAAATGAATGAGAGAGAGTGGGCACTGCTGGGGGGCAGAGGTACTGCTGCAAGGCGGGAGTGGAGCAGGACCCATGCAGGAGTGCCCAGCTACTCCTTTGGAAACTGTCTTTGTTAATTAGCCCTTTGCTGTGTCTGATTTGCCGGGAGGTATCAGGTCAGAGGAACACCAGCAGGCTGAAAACCCTGTTGTTTCACAGAGCTTTGAGATAATTTCTTAACAAGTGGGTTTCAACCTTTAATGGGTTTTTGCAGTGCAGATGGGAAACCCATGCACAGTGAATTTAAGCCCACTAAATTATTTTTTTCTCCCCTCAAGAAACTCTTCAAAGCCAGTCTGCAAACTGCTTGAGGGACCACAGACCGCAGGGTGAAAACCACAAGATATGCTCAGGAAGAAGTTTCTCTTCAGTCACAATTGCACTTGCTGATGTGAATTCCTTGCACCAACAATTTTGAGTCTCACAAGAACCTGGCTTCTGAAATGATGGTGCCATTCAAAAGATTCAGCCTTTGTTTCTCAAAAAGTGTGACAAGAACCCACAAAATATTTATTTGATCACAATTAAATAAATGATCTTGAATATCTTTAAAGATCTGAAATTCATTTTTTCCTGCTGTATACAGAGAAAAAATTCTTGGAAATACTTTTCCACTAAGGAGCTCCAAATACAACGGCAAGTAATTTTAGATGATGTATATTGAGAATGGTGTTTAAGCTTTTGCTCGAGTACTGATAATAAAGCAACTGTCAGTAAATTAACTCAGGTTGAAATAGGAACCACATGCTCAGACCTAGATCTGCCCTGAAAGATTATGAGTTTCAGACAACAGGGTTAGACTGACAGCTGAATTCAACTCAGTTATTCTAGAGAAACAGCAGTGTAACTGAGAGCACAACTGGCTCCTCAGCACTTGCTATCTGGTGCAATTAAATTATACAGTACTGAAGGCATCGTCAACAGGAAGCCATCAATCACCACAAAGGAATTAAGATCAGTGCAGCTGAAAGTGGAATTTGTCGCAGCGCTTATAAAGGACACTTTAATAATTTTGACAGCCTACTCCCTAGAAGTTAACTGTGAAAATGAAAACATTCAAACTATAAAAATACTCTCCCTGCATCTCAGTTCTGAATATACTCATTTCATCACTTTTTCTGGATGAAAACCAGCACTAATAACCATGATTTTTCACTCAGCAGAGCACCTTGGCTACAACGGTGCAGAGGGATTAGATCTAATCAATTATATACTCTTTTAAAATGATATATTCAGTTCTTTGATTTCATAGTTGTTTTTTTTCTTTCTTCAGACAGAAACCCTCCTCCTGAGAGCGGAAAAGAGAGGCCTGTGTGATTGCTTTCGTGCAATACACTGAAATGAGCGCTGGGATTTGGCCAATGGACATTTATTCATTTTTAAAATGCTGTTCAGTAAATTACAGGAAGAGACAGAGTGCAAGTTGTGCCCCACCATAAGGAAAAGCATTTTTATCAGAACAGGTATAGCTTGGTTAGATTATTTTTGCTTTGTTGTGGTTTATCATTACTCTATGTGATATTGCATCTGCTGAAATATCAACAGAAGATACAGTGCCAAAGTCTTGCTTAGGGGTTTTATGCAAGGATAGCATCCTGCTTTTTTGGTATTTCAAAATTTTGGTGTTTTCAAAAATTGTCCTTGGACTCTCAGGCCAACCTCTTGCCATAGATCTGTGAAAGTCAGTGGAGTCAAATTTTTTAATGTATTTATAGAAGAATAACATGAAAAGGAAGATACTTTGCCATGATGCATAGATCAACATTTACAAACAAGCAGACTTGGCTTTATATAGAAATTAATAGTTACCACTGACTGCTTGGCAGTCCAAGGAAGGGATTTGTTTGCAATTGTATCAATAGTCCAGTGCACAGCAAACACAGTAGTCTGTCTCACAGTTTTAATTTCTTCAGAGCCACACAGTAGCTGTGATCTTTTTTGGAGAGATTTATTAAGTATCTGATGTGATCAGTAACATTTTTAATCACATGAATACTGCCTGGCAGTTGAACTGATTGCGTCTGCCAAAATCTTCTGGAGAAGTGTCTTTCATTAAGCAAATCACATGCTGGATTGAACCACTCAAACTGGCCTCTACAGAGAGTTTTGGCAGAGAGCCTACACAACGCCTGCCTGCCTGCCCAGGAGTCTCTTGTAAACTGTATTTTGGGAAATACTTAAATTCTACCAAAACGGTCCTTAGCTCTTGCATGGACTCTACACTCCATCAGGGTGGGTTACAGTGCTGATGTTATTAGCATTCCTGCTGCAGTCAGTGTGGGACAAGAGAGCAAAACAATTCAAGCAGTGTGGTAGTAGACAACAAGATTGTGCCTTGTTAATCTTTAAAAGAGAATAGCAAATCCTTTCTCATTGTTTACCTTTTTTCCTTTATTTTGGGAAGGAGAACAGAAAACGGCCCCAGTGGAAAGTTCCTGTTCATAATAATAGATTTTTCATTGGGCTTAAAACATCAGTCCCAAAGTAGAGACTTGTGTATCAGCTCGAGCATCTATGTACAGGCTAGAAACTTTTATACAAACAAGAGTATTGGAGCAGGACCAACAATAGTGGTTTACAAAGTCATTTTACTAATTCTTCTTATTATGTCTGTCTTTCCATGAGTGGCTGACGTTTATATTTTGCTCTCAGCCTGCTCAGTAAGTTAGGATGGAAGCTATCTGTATGTTTCCAAACTGCTTCTCTCCCATTTTGTCTACAACATCAGGCACAGGGAAATAGGGAACTGTGACCCACTGCGAACTTGTTATTTTGTGTGCAGTCACACTCAGTAACACAAAGGAGTGTGTGTTGCCATGTATTTTGCCAAAGTTGTTTGAAAGGTGTGTGGTTCTCAGCAAGGAAAAGCTTCATTGCACCTGCATGTCAAGTAAGAAATCTGCTTTGTCCTTTGCAGTATTCCAGCAAACCCCTTTACAGGTCATTGGGACCTGTTTTGTGTATGAGAGAAGCAGCATGACACAGCAACAGCTCCTTTCTGGTAGCATCACACTGCACTGTGGCACCGGTCAGTAGAGCAATAGAGGTCTTCCTCATAGACCAATTTTTATTGTACAAAGAAAGCAGTAGGATTAACACAGCTTCCTTGCAAAATACCAGCCTTTGGCTGCTTTACTCTCACTTAGATTTGGACCAAAGTAATGCACAGCTTTCGAGCCAGCTTTTTGCAGGAGATGGAGACCCAGCGCTGAACCTGTGAATTTTCCAGCACAGCTTCCCTTTTCAGGGGGCAGCATGTCTATGGTTTGGTACTGCTGTTGTGCATGCTTATTCTGCTGGTACCCTAAAGAATCTTGCAAATTCCTGTTACAAGAACTGGGGGGTTTTGTTCATGTTTTTATTTAGAAAAATGGTTGCTCACAGTTGAGTTTTGATACACACAGCTTGTTACGATAAAAAGGTGGAATGAATGACAAGTGGATGTTGCCTGACTCCCAAAGGGATCAGAGTGACACTGCAACTTTATGGCTGTAACAGAGTGATTATTCTGTACTTCTCTTTGTCTATAATACAACACAATAAAAGGGCAAGATGCATTATAGTATTTGGTATTTGGTGTGCTTTGTTATTGATTCGACAAAACGATGGTGCTTATGCATTAATTAATGTCTGGTCTTTAGGTGGAAAATCCTCAGAGAAAAGCTATTTTTAATACAAAAATAAAAAGACCTTGCATTTGGGCTAAATTTATTAATACATTCTCATTTGCTGAAGTATAAAATCAAACTCAGTCTTTCAAATAAAGGTACAGTGATGATTTTGTGAGCTTCTTTAAGGACCCCTTACTCTATACTTGGAGGTTTTGATAAAGTTCCTTATAATTGCAGGATAGCAGGAAGAAAAAAAAGGAGCTAGATAGTTTAATTTATTTTTGCTCGGGAAGCTAATTTAAATTCAGAACCCCTTGAGTCTCTATTTACTGGAAGAAACTATGTATTTTGCAGAAGGATTTAATTGCAGGAGCCTTTAAAGCAGATTTTTTTTTTCTCCCACCCAACACTTCCCGTACTTTTTTTGCTACAGAGCCAAGGCAGTTCTCGTGACCTTTTGAAACCAAGCTGTGTCTTCTCTTCTCTTGGTGCAGTGCTGCTGCTGATAGCCCTGGGCACATGGCATTTGTACATAGGGTGGAATGCAGGTGGTAGCCTGTAAAATGCATAGCCAAGTCCTCCCTGGAAGAGAAATGGTATAATCACATTAGTGTGGTGCTGCCTCTGGGTAGGCAAGGTGACAGAGAAATCCTGGTAATGATCCCCACATCTCCAGAGCTTCTTATACCTGAGCCAGTGCCTTCGTTGGGTGTAATTCTGTGTGTATTCTAAGTCAGTAGTTTTGAGCTGAGTCTCAGAACAGCTCTCTGAAGACATGTCAGGGTTTCATTCTGAAAATGGAAATGCAGTTTACCTTGCTTGTAATGTAGAATCCTGTTAGGTAACACCAAAGCTCAGTAGTGTTATTGCTAGCTGAATCTAGCTATGATTGACTCTGTGGAATACTCCGAAAATCCTGTGGAATATCCTATCCAGATGGAAACCTCATATTTAGAAGCCAGTTATTTCTCTGTACCCTGGACGAGTCTGTAGGTACCTCCTGGGTGATCTGAGCATCCGATATACACTCCCCATTTTCAGAGAAATGAAGTGTGGAAGTAGCTCCTTTAAGAGTGACCGTGTGGTTTCTGTGCCTTCTTCTGCACCTGCCCCAGGCTGGAACCCAAAGGCAAGAGCTCCTCCTGTAGCAGTGGGGACTCATGGTTTGCATACAGATCTCACCCTGATGAGACAAACCACTTTCTGAGCTGAAGGAGGCTAACAGGAATCCCAGCTTCGTTCAAAGTTTAGTTCAAAGGTAATTTAAAAGCAGAAAGGCTCTGAGGTTGTTAAGCCTTTTGTGAGGCAGAGAAGAATAAAGGATGTTTTCTCTTTGGAACTGGTGCAAGGCAGGAAATTTGCCCTTGCCTCTCTTGGGCTGCAGATAGAGACCCCCCTTACCTAAAACAATGTTCTGCTCAGTCCTTCCCTGGTCAGGACTCAGTTTGTGAGAGAAAAAGGGAGCAAGTGTGGAGAGGAAAAGACACCTGCCCTCTGCAGCCTGGCTGAGTTCCTGGCAAATCAGGGCTCCTGACGGAGAAACCAGATCTGCAGCCTCCCAGGGATTTATGTGCTGAGCGTGGTAAGCAGGGGCTGCAATCACTCTGGCTGAGGGCAGAGCTGCAGACGAAGCATCGCAGCGGTGTCAGAGGCAGGATTTGAAAAGGGGAGCACAGAGATGTTGTGTGCACTGGTGCAAAAGAAGGGATCATTTTCCACACTCTCATCAAGCATGGCATGTGAAATTTCCAAACTTTCCAGAACCTGCTTTTGAGAGCTGTGCAATGAAATGAAGATTGAAGAGGTGGTTGTGAATAATCCCTGTGTTCCTCAGCTGAAGCTGTGCAGAAGATGGGAAGTCTCAGGGAGGCTGTGTGCTGTGCTTGTTCCCAAAGAAAATATGGAAGAGACGGAAGCATCTTTTGCATACTGGTACTTGCTGATTTAAAGATTAAGGGGAAATTAATTTGCAGGTGCTTTTACCATCTAAGGAGAAAGGCAACACTCACTTAAAGAGTGTTCTTGGCAGCAAACATTAAATAGAGGTGGAAAACTAATATAAATTGCAAATATGTGTATATGTGTGTATAATACGTATAAAATATTTAGCTTCACTTTTGCTATATTAAACATTTTGAATAAATAATTCCTGGCTGCAATGGAGGAAGCGGATGGGTCTGCTAAACTTCTGAAAAGTCACCGTGATTTTCCAAGGTCTGATTCTGTCTCTGCCTTGAACCGGCCTTGGGGGTCTGTTCAGGACATGCATCTCCACATAAGCAGAGGAAGGAATTAATTTCCCCCCATATGCTCATGATAATTTGTTGACTGCTGAAGAAGGATCCCACAATGGAGGGGCCTTCGGTCCATTGTGGACAAGCTTCTGTGCTCTTGTTGTGTTTTCTATGTGTGTGGCTAGAAACAAGTTGAAGTTATTAACTTGCTGAACTCCAGAGGGGAGGAATGAAAAACACCAGGAGGGTCTTAGAAAATCACTTAATCATTCTCATAGCTCTTGAGGAGACTGAAGCACATGGTAGACTTTGCAGGAGTCCACTTGTCTCAAACCTGTGTCATTTGCTCCATCCCTGAGCTGGGTGGCAAACGGGAGAAAACTGGATCCTAGAATCATGTCATTTCAGTTGGCCATTGAGCTCAAAGATGTTGGGGAGGAAAAGCAAAAGCAAAAGGCCCAGTGGCAGCACAGAGCAGCCACCCATGATGGAGCTTTATACATTGAGGAGCCTCAGGTATCTGCTTGCCCTGTCTGTGTCCCTAGCAGATAAAAGAAGATTAACAATGATGGCATTCATGAATGTCCATTATTAAATCTCCAGTTCACTGCATCCATCATTATATTTTCCATGCAATAGCTCCTTGCAGAGAACTCTCCAGTAAACGATGGACCATTTGTTCAGCCTGGCTTGTCTCAATGCATTCTTTGGACTCCATATCATGGTTCTGTTCATGCTGAAACCATCAGAGCTGTTGTCTCAACACTGTGGCCCCAAGTCTACCCTCATATTCCCACATGAGAATCTCCACGATCTCACTGAAAACCACATGAGCTGACCCAGGCCTGTTTCACAGGAACACAGTGCTTTGCTTCCTCTGTGTATCTAGAACAGCTGCCTTTTGGATCTCCTACAGTTCCCTTACAGCACTATAGAAGGTTTCCTGGACAGAGCAATACTTCTGTGCCCTGTCCGTAGAAACACAGAACAGGGGGCCGAGGGCTAAAGGAATCTTATCCTATAAATTGTGTCTCTCAAGCTGATCGTGAGCTCAAGATTATATATTATCCATAGTTCAAGTACTGACCACGTGAAATACCAAACAGAAGCCCAGCCTTTTTATAGTGGTGCAGAAGGTGTTTCATCATCTTAAAAGCATTAAGGTACTAAAGATAGATGGTGCCTGCAGCACAGATTACTGAATATATCAGTTTTTTCTAACTGTTGGTACACCAACCTGCTTTTACCAGTCTGCACATTATAGATGGGGACAGAATGACCCATCTCAAGGGGACAGATTCTCTTTACATCAGATTCCATTCCATATAAATAAATGAAAAAGGAGAGGTAAAACTATGGATCTACAGGTTTTTTTCCCCCACAGAAACACAATAAAGATAACAAGTCCATTTTCCCTGATGTTTAATTCCTTTTCTTTTTAATTGCTTAAGAACCTGTGCCTGTACCTCACAACTCAAGGTGTGTGTGGGAGTTGAATGTATAGCAGACTGTAAGGCATGTAAAGCTCATCAGTAGCAGTTAAGTATAGTACAAGCCTGAAGAGGAGTTGGGGAACCAGGAGTTCTTGAGCTGTGGTACAGCTTTGCCACTCAAGTGCTTTGAGGTACCACCCATTTATTTGCCGTCTCTGGCCCCCAAATTCCTCAAAGGAGAAATATTCTTTCCATAAGAAGAATGCAAGCCACTGTGCCTCACTTGTGGATGTATTAACTGCAAACATAATTTGTGTATGAAAATAGCAAATTCTTCAAGTTACAATTGTTTTAAGGTGAAATCAGTAGAATTCATAGCCATGTACAACTTCTAGCATTAAAGATACAAAGAATTATTGTCTGTCTAGCTATTGGCTGTTTAGCTAACACTTGGATAATATATAGAGGAAATAAAGATATAAGTGTTATACCTTTAAACGATTTATCAAATCACCGATTTTCCTACTTGGAAACTAATGAAAAACTTCATGTTGAATTCTGGTCCACATTTCTAATGGCTCTTCCTGAGCTGTGCTTTTATATTTCCTTCCCCCAAACAACCACATCAGTAAGTTTCAATACTAAGATGTGCAACAGCAAGGAAATACCAAGGTTATTTTATGAACATTTACAAAGGAGGACAAAGGAGAAGGTTACAAATTTCTGTTCAGAGACTTGAGGTAAGATGTGATGTGCAAGGCCCAACTTAACATGACCTTCTCTCTCTAAATAGACTGATGTATATTGCCTGCAAAAGAAAAGTAGTCCATGCCCAATAATGTATTGAATAATCGTGATTTTGAATTTGTGAAGCAGTCCTGAAGAATGGATTGTAAGGACTGCAGAATACTTCATTGTTGTGCCAAAAAAAAATACACAACAAAAGCCAAGGAGAAGTGGCAAAATTTAAAACCTTCTTCATTGCAAATAATGAACTATTTCCCATACATACAGTTATATAACAGAAGCAAATAACTTCATTGTGATGTTGTTTGAGTTGGATCTGCATGTAAATGAATTCCCTTATTGGATTTAATGAGTGTTGGACCTTGGTCAGCTCTCTAACAGCAAGTGCAGAGATGCAACACTTGAGGAAAAAAACCCAAACGAACTAGTAGCAAAATTTTGGGAAGACAAATATGATAAACTTGGGAAAATGCATTTAACTGCTTTCCATTTGACATGAGGTCTGATTTACACCATGTCAATTTAAAACTCCAATTGCACATGGCATGTGAGTAGGTTTCTTGCATTTCCTCCTCAGGATCAGTGCTGTGAGCAGAAAGAAGCTTTGAACTAAGTTTGTTAGAGCTCTTCTGCTGAGTCACAAGGTGCAGAAAGGACCCCCTGTCCTTCTAAACTCCTTCTCAGAGAGGAATCTGGAATGCTAGTCCCAGACTTAGTCAAAGGGTTTTATAGATGCAATTGAATCTTTGTACGACTTTTTCCCGTGGGATAAATGATGGCAACCCAAATATGTTTATATTAATAAGATTAATTATTTATTTTATTGATGATTCTAATGATAATCATTAGAATAAAAAGCCCTAATCAGAATTATTTACTGCACAGTATAGATAGTTACAGCTACTAGTATAGTGCACTATTTTTGGAAGCAATGTTGAAGCAATGATATTAAAGACAGTAAAATAATTATGAAGTAGAGACTGGATGTTACTCACCCATACCAACAACCGTGTGCAAATCTCTTTCACTTGGCCTCAGGGAGCGTCCCCACTCATGGGAGAGTCTTGCAAATGCTCTTAGAAAAGGTTTGTTAGAAGTCCCTGCCACTAAAAAGTGGGATTTTATAGTATAAAATTATTGACTCTCAATCAGATGTTTCTGTGTCAACTGTGTCAGCTCAGCAGCTTTGGATAAATTATCAGTACTATCATTTGTTTGTTCCTTTATCAGTAATTCGTCTGCTACATCCTCACTGGTGCCAGTTTCTTTCAGGAAACATTGTTCTTCACATCCTCAGAAGGTTTAACTTTGGGATTGATGGGTCAGGCTGCTCTCGGTGTTCTTCAATGCAAAAAGCAGTTTGATGTCCCTTCATTCTTTACCCACCACTGATAACTTTTGCAAATACGGTAAAGTTCCAGCTGTTTTAACCCCACTTAGAGCAACCTGCTATAATCAGTTGCCATTTAGACCCACAGTTGATAGCTCACGTACATCAGGACTGGAACATTCTCATCAAATTCAGTCTGCAATTAGCCATTGTGAGGTTTTCTGGCTGAGACTGGCACACAGTTGGTCATTTGGATGCCCATATACTCCTGCCAGTCACTGTCAGCTGGGAAAAGCATCCAGGCCCTTCTGCCTGGGTCACTGACTGCCTCTGTGGGGAACAGCCCTCCTGGCAAAGTATTCTGGCACATGGAGCCTGGGAGGGTGAGGCATTTCCCTGGACTTGTCACTTCCCTGGGTGTTCAGCAGGCTGTGCCTGGCACCTAGAACTGCCCTTGGGCACATCCTTGCTAAAGAGAAAGGTACAGAGATACGTCTGCCTTTCTGCTGGGTCTGTGAGCTAAGTGTTAATGGGGAAAAAGGTTCATATTCTGTAGGAATGGAGACCCCACATTTAGTTTTGAGGCATTTGGGCTTGGCTCCTTGGGAAGGGTGTTCCCCTGCCCTGAACTGGCTTCCAGCAGCCTTTGATAAAACCCTAGCCTTGTATAGTCTGACATTCATTGCTCAAAGCCACCCCTTCACCTTGAGACAGCCTTACTGCAGGATTTGGGATGATCCCAGCATGACCCTGGTGTATTGCTTGTTTGCAAGGAAGGAGCAGATCTAAAATGCAGTTTGCTACTGTGTTACCTCAGTACCACGGCTGTGATGAAGTTACATGGGAACCACCACGTGAAAGCCTCAATGTCAGAGACAGAATCTGCCAGGTTATTCGTGCTGGCAAATCCAGCAGTCCAGAACAAGAAATCATGGGATTTATACAAAAAGCATAAGATGAAATTAATACATCCAATTTGGTTCTCTTAATTTTGTGCCAATTTTCATGTTTTAAGTCACGCTAACTGGAAATTACAGCAGGAAATAGTGCAGAAATTGTATTAAATCTGAAAATATGATAACTCCAGAGAGCTGAGGTTTTTAATGAGTTGTTTCAGTAGATAAAACATGAAGAGCCCTGCCACAAAGACCCCAGCAGCCTGTAGTCAAAGAACTCCACCATCTTCCTCAGAGTTCAGCTACTGATGAATTTACTCTGGTAAATCAAAATTTGCTTCTACATCACTCAATTCATTACATTTTGATGTGGATTTGGGTGAGTTTGATGTGGCTCATTAAGCAAATCAGATACTGGGCTCACACACACAGATGGCTTCTCAAATGCTTCCTGAGGAAGCAACTGTGGAGCACAAGGGACCTAGGCGTGATCTCAGAATCAAATCAATTTTGAGATGCTTTGTGAAGTTTTGCTTGGAAAGCAAGCAGGAGACCTGTGCAAGGATACCTACAGATGAGCAGAGAGAGACTGGGTGGATGGAGCAGTGAGCCAAGATACAGTGCTCCAGATCTAATGCTCTAGAGGTTCTTTGTGTAACAACTGTTTCAGCTCTGCATATCCCAGAAATCGATATGTGCCACCAGAGTACAAACAATAAATCTTGCAAGGTGCTACAATAGCAGCTTGCCTGAAACAACACACATCCATGTTTAACAGCTTTGCAGAACTGGACCTTGAGGGCTCAGCACGCTCTGGGACTCATTTCTTAGTGAGTTTTGCTCTCTGTTCGATGGAGCTGTTATTCAAGCCATGACAGTATTTTCCATTATGTACCCATGTGTTCGGAGCCGCTGAGAAAATATCTGCTCCAGATGGAAATGTAGCCTGAAAACTACCCAAATGCTATTTTTGGAAACAGCATTTCCAGAACAATTGTTTGGGACTTTACAATAGGCCCTGCTGAAAAAGGGATGCTCTGGCTGGGAAAGGTCGAAGGCAACAGAAGGGTTCCAGCCCGTTCCTTGGGGACAATTATTTCAAAATGATATTTAGAAAAGCAAGTTGGGGGTTTAACTTGAAGAACTTTGGGGCTGAAGCATTTAAAGATGAATTTTAATAAATTAAGAGATAATCAGATGCTGCCATACTCAGCAGCCCAGGTCTATCCATCAGGAATCTCTAAGAAAGTGGGAAGGGGCAAAGCTTCAGGTTGACTCCTGTCAAATCTGGCATGAAGTGCTGGAAAGCGGGGCTGGGAAAGTTGTGGAGAGGGGTTGAACATTAACACAGCTTCCTCAGCCTGCTTATGCTCAGAATTCATAGACAGAGAGGGCATTTCTTCAGGTGTCCTTCTTCTAGGGACTGAAAATATGGTGGATGAGGCAAAAAGGGTCTAGGCAGACCACAGTGGGATTTAAGCTGTGTTTGGCTGATACATTTTCTTGGAAAACAAGTGCTCTTTGTGTCATTGTAAGTAAAAATATTGGCATTTGAAGAGCTTAGCTAGAATTTAAACCATTTATTTCCTTTATTGTCTGGAAAAGCATGACTAGGCTATTGCCATTTTAGGCTGTGTTTTGGGATGCTGGGAGTGGTCTTCTGGAATGGATTAACCTGTACTATGAATAAATTCCTTCACCATGCTTTTAAGATAACTGTAAAGGAATAAGCTCCTTAGTGGAGCTCCTATATGGAGCTACATATCTGAGATATTAGGAGCTTCCAGACAAAGCATAGATACCTGCCACTGCCCCAAAATAAAGCACATGCAAGATCACTCAAGAATTTGAACTATGTGAGAGGGGCTTGAGGCCATCAGTGTATAAATCTGATTGTCAGTCATAGTCTGGTTTCTTTTTGTTTTGAAGTGATTTGTTTTGTCAGTGTCTTGCGTATATTTGGACCTCTGAGTCCTTCCTGTACCTGCTGGCTCTTTGCCTACCACATTCGTGTAGACAACCAGGCTGAAACACTTGCTGACAATTATTTTGTTTCCAGGCATTTGTTAGTTTGATGCAGTTCCACATTTCCCCCTGAATTTTTACTACATTTAAGTCAGAATTTGCTTCTCTTGGCGTTTGAAAACCCCACTCTTACAAATTTCTGGTGGAAAATAGGCAACCAAACCTTTCACCTGTCGTTCCTTTTCCCAGTCATCTAGCTTTATAGAGAGGCTCATCAGTGTGTGAAACCCGTGAACCGTTGTCTTTCATTGATTTCAGCTTCTTGATCTGTCCTCTTCACCAGATTTCAACAGCAATGTAAGTGCTGAGGCTGGAAGTCTGTCACAGTTGTTCAAGGCTGGCTCGTTTTTCCCTTTGGGTATTTTCTAGAATATCTCCTTATACATAATGTATCTCTTTCTCCGTAGGCTTCTGTTTCACAGTTCTCCAAAGCCTTGGCGCTTCCTTGTCAATAAAGGTTGGCACGCCTTCAATCACAGTGCTTTGGAGCTTTATTCTTTTGTGCTGAAAGAGTCACTGCTAGAAAATGCCTGAGGAAAGCACAGCTATATGTGATAAGGAAGGTTTATGTCATTAGAAAGGGAAGCTTATCTTAAATAGTGTTCTAATAATTAGGTTTTATTGGGTTTTGTTGTTTCTGCCCGGGAAGAGTCCAACAGTGGTGGTGAGGACTGAACTGGAAAATACAAGTGAAAGTGCAGCAAGAAAATGGCATGGGTCTACTCAGCTTACTGGCAAGGGCATCCAGAACTTGAAAATTTGGTCAATGTTTTCAGCTTCAGCAACAACTTGTGTTTTCATTGAGGAACATGATTTTTCAAATTGACAATGTTCTATTGAGTTTCTGCATAAATAATAGTTAATGATCCAAGTAACAGACTCATTAATGATCCATTGTGGTTGAGGGGGAGTAGAAATGCCAGTGGAGGAATGTGCTGCAAGAAATTGCATCCAAGTAACCCAGGTGCTCACCTGCTCCTGGGATAGACAGGGAGACCTCAGTGTTCAGGGAACAAAATACCAAGAGGTAGTGGAAGTGATTGAAATTACTGAGAACCTGAGCTGTTGCTGGGGAACAGAACAGCAGCAGTGGGACAAGTGGAGTCCAGTCCTTGAAGACATTAAGTGGGCATGACTCATCAACCACACTGTTTGTGTGTGAATGGTGCTGTCTTAGAGACTTCAGCTGAACTGGGATATGCACACAAGAGCAGCAGCCTGGAACATATTAAAATCCAGGGGCATGGAGATAGAAAAGAAAGGATACAGAGATCACCAGTGCATTGTCCCCACACTGCCAGTGCTCCCAGCACTGGGAGGTCAGGGAGGCAAGGGGACACTCCAAAATCTGTCAGGCTTCCACCAGGGTACAGCAGCCAGTCAGTACCATTCTGGGCACTCCATCCTGTCTCCTGAATGGCCAACACTGATTGCACAAAAGCTGAAGAAAGGAAAAGGAAGAGCTCAGCAATCCTGTGCATCTCTGACCCTGAGCTGTTGCTTTGCAGTATCTTGAGAAAAAGAAAGGACCAGCTTCTATAGTTTTAGAAGAGGGAGTTGTCTCCCTCGACGGTGAGGAGGGACAGCATTTTATGTGCTAGTAGGTTGGGTTGCTACAGTGCTTCCCCACTGCTTACTGCCATTGCAGAAAATGCACTTCTTTTAAGAATTGTTCCACCTACTGCTGTCTGAGTATTAAACTTAAAAATTTTATGACACTGGCATCCAAAATTATGAGGTCTTACAGACACCTAAGGCACAACTGCAGGGCTCAGTTCAGGTCTTGGTATGCCAGTTCCTCTGAGGCAAGTGTGGTTAACAATCAGGTTCAGCCTCTCAAAGAAGAATAAGTGGTAGGAAGAGAAAAAAGTGTGTCCCTTTGGCCAGCAGTGTCCTGTGTGGACATTTGGGAAGCCAAGTGCATTGTTTGGCCTCAGTGCTCAGCCTCAGAGAGCCAGCAAGACCAAACTGATGGATAGGAGGGGGTGACAGTAAGTACCTCTGTGTGCTTTTGGATCTGTAAGCATCTTTATATAAATATCATTCAGCTGGTGGAGGCTTGCAGGGCATTACTTTTGATGATATTATCTCCTCTGCTTTTAGGACCTGTTTGATTTCCTGCAGAAGACATGGGGGGCTGTCTCACGCACTTAGTCCCTGCTTCAGAGCCATTATCACACTTGGTATAATTACAAATGCACTGAGCCACAGTTCAGACTTTATGACATTTATTTCTTTCACTCTGGCGACCTTTCAGACATGGAAGTACAATATTCAGCCCCACATCTGACCTCCTGAAGTGATCACTTTTTTTTCCTGGCTGGAATAACACTTTGAGCAGGATCTGTGTCTCTTTGAGCAAAACAAACAGATTAATGAGTCAATAGCTCTTCAATTTACAAATCTCAAACTTTTGCGTTTGTTTTAAGGAAGAAAGCTGCACAAACATGTATCTCAGCCAATGGCTCACATGCCACTGTACTGGCATAGCGTGCAATCTCAAAGTCAGCCATCAGTTGTAAGTAGATTTTGGCTGACAGGAAAATGTCTGATTTGGTCTTTGAATTTCTACTTCTGGCTCACCAGTATCTGAAATCTTTAGGGTTTTTCCCCCCTGAAATGATAAAATGCATGGTCAGGGTCAGGCTTGTCTTGGATACAGTCCTGTCTGCTTTACAAAAATTGTATTTAATGTCCTTTCTCATAATCTGTATTTAGTGTTCTTTCTCACTGAGCACTGCAGCGCTGTCATAATTCAAAGCCTTTTCTTTACTGTCACCTTTGAGCACCAGCTCCACAGCTCCCTGTTCCCTGGATAAGGAGTTCTGCTCATCTGTGGAGTCAGTGAGTAGAAAGAGCCATTCGATGGGTTGCTGAACCCACAGTAAAAACCACACTTCAAATCTGCTGTTTACATTACTTTAATTCTAGGAGGGTTACAGGAAGGCTGCAGCAGAAGACAGGAATGGGAAAGATAACACAGTTGATGATTCAGAGCAAAATTCACCACCACAAAAGATCTGTATGCATTATTTATAGGGCAGGCTGGCACTGCTTCTTTGAAATCACTCTGCCCTCATGTTTTGGCTGCTCTTCTATAAGTCTGCAGAGAAGTGGGAGACAAGATGATGCAGCAGAGGGGACGAGTGAGAGTCTGGGCAGAAGGCCATTTAGATGGGTTACATGAATCAAAAGGAATAAACCTTGGATGTTTCCTGTGCATTTCACTGAGTGCCATTTCTCAAGGTTTAGCTGAGGTTAGTTAAAAACCTGGTCCCTGGAAATGGGAATACAGCAGAGCTGGAGAGGTACATTTTTCTTTAAGCAGGAAGGAGCTATGCCTGGTCTCATGGGATAGGTGTGTCCAAAAATTCTTCACACAAGAAGGCAAAGGCTTCTCACTTCTTAACCCAACCACGTAAGGCTCGCTTTCTGTGCCATGAGTTCAACACCTGCCAAATTCCCTGCTCATCAGCATTTTCACTGAGCTCAATCCATTCCCTGCTGGAGGTTCTGTGCATGTGTTGTTAGGGACTTGCTTTGTAGCTCACTTGATGTGAGATGCACAGCCTTTGGCTCTCCAAGAAGCATGTACCTGCTATGTACAGTCATTTAATTTGCCCCCCCTGTTTGATTTCTGTGTTGAACTCTTGGTGTTGTTGACTTGCAGCAATTAGGGAGTTTTCTGCCAATTAGGCAGTGGAGATGAGCAGCAATGGGCTCCCAAACTGCCCTTCTGATGCTCTGGCTGCTCAGTGCACTGCTGAGCTGCCGCAGGCTATTGCAGAGCTGTTGGCACTAGCATTTTTCTTCTGCTTGCTGAGGGCTTTTGGTCAGCCTGCAGCCTCACAAAATCTATTCAAGCCAAAATTAGAGTGAAAGCTAGTTCTTGCATAAAAGCAACAGAGAGAAAAAAGCCCAAAAATACCCATTCTTCTGTAGCAATTGTCAGGAAAGAGAAATTTTCTCTCTACACTAAAAACACTATCATAGTTCACTGGGGAACATGATGTGATGTTCTTCATTTAGGTGGGGCTCGCAGATACAGGTTCTGGGCTCATCAGAAGCCAACTCAGCCTCCAGAGCAATTTTGGCAACACCTGTAATCCCTGTGTGCCCCACTTTCCAATCAGTTGACTGAAACTCAAATTAGAGTTTCAATTAGAAACCTTTTTCTAATGCCTGCCCTGTTTCTCTTGGAAGCAATTTGAGTTAATAGCTGCCCTATCAATTTGCAGTGACCTGTAGGAGGAGAGCACCAGATTTCAGGTGGTGGCCAAGACTTCTGTTTTTCAGTAATAATACTAAAAATCACTCTGCTGCAAAACCCAGTTTCCTCTGTCTAAATGCCAGGTATGGAGCTCACACCCGGTCAGAATAGAGCACAAGGGTACCAGCAGCTCTCACAGCTGCCAGCAGAGCCCTGCACCATCCTGCCTGCTCCAGAAAGTGGGTGTTAATGTTACATATTTATGCTGCCTTCTTTTGATTTGTAGTTCTGTAGAGTCATCTCCCTGTCACCTGACTTGGCCACGCATTTTTTTCTCGTTCTTACCTTTTCTTCGTTTTGGCCACTGTTGACAGTTCTGGTAGAGTAAAGCAGAAGTTTCACCATTCTTCATACTGTTTTGCCATATCCTGCTGGAGATAGCTCTCCTAGATATTAACTGGGTTTTGTGTAGCAAAATACTTCAGCCATACTTCGTTATCTGCAATTAAATCTGTAGATAAGCCTTCTTTTATCTACTGATAACTTCTGTCTTGAGACTTCTCTGCAGGAACCTTTGAACTATAAGCACAAATGAGGGCTGGATTTACTAGGAAATGGCCCCTCTCGTGTAGCTGGCCTTGTGTTTTTTACAGTTATGACCATGATGTCTTTTATTAACACATGCCTAAATAAACTGATGTGTCAGTCACCACATACCAAGACTGCCAACTTCCCAACAAGATAAAACAAATTCTCCCCAGTATCAGGATGCGGAGAGAGGAATAGAAGCCACTGAGCAGAAGAAGGTGTGATGACCATTGCACACCTTGTGATGCATAACCAAAGCTGATGCACATTACAGAACAAGCCAGCAGCTAAACTCTTTCTGGAGAGGTTAGGCACAGACCAAATAGGCTTGTGGTAGTATGGAACCTCACTGTGCACATCCTGCACTCAGAGCAGGGCCTCAGACTTCCTGCCAGCACCACCAGGGCTGCGGAACTGTGCCCTCAGTCTGCAAACTCCGTCCACAAAAGGCTGAGCTAAAAATCACCCCAAAAGCATCTCCTGGGTGTTTTCCCCAGCCAGTCAGCATCACTCCAGCCTTATCAGGTGCCCTCTCAGGCACTTTGCACTCTCTGATCAGGTTCTGCTGTCCTGAGAAACCCAATGAGCCAAGCCAGGGAGGCCAGAGAAAATGGAGAGGTGAAACTGTAGGCACTGTGAGAAAGGGCTCCTCACAAATCCCTCAGCTGTGTGCTTAGCACAGGAGAACCTTCTAACACTGCTAGAACCAGTAATGCAAGGAAAAAGAACATGTAACTGACGTCATCCTCCATGAGACCAGTGACGCCAAAATGAGAAGAAATAAAAATAATGCCTCTCTAACTTTGTGGCCTCCTCTAGTTTGCTTCTAGAAAGACCCTCTTTAAATTTCCTGTCATCCCATAAGCCATTTTCTGATTGATCATGAACAAGAAGTAAATGTAAAGACCTTCTTGATTTCAGTGCTCCCTTGTGGATTTTTAGCACTGACACGAATTTCAGTGCCTTGCATCTTCCAAGGACATCAGCCTTTTCCAGGCTCTGTGATGCAGGTTGGATCTGCTCTGATCAAGGCTGGCCCTTCATCTCACTTATCTCCATACCAGCTCACACTGCTTAAGGCCAAAGTCAGGAAAGCTGGTCCAGACAACTAAGCCCCATCTAATGACACTCCTATGATTTTTTTTTTCTAGTTCAGTTGGCACCTTTCTAATCTGTGCCAAAGCCTGCCAAAGAGTCAGTACACACTGCAGGCAGGCTTGTACCTGTGCACACACTTCAATCCAGCACAGTGGAAGTGTTTGTTCCTCGTTCCGTGCTTAAATAATGGCTGAGCTCTCCTGGACCCAAACAGAGTAAATTATCAAGGATAAAGCACATTTGTTAGATGTAAACACTCCATGCAAATAGGTGTTCCAGTTTACAAGGGCTCTTGGCTTTCTCCCCTACATAGGTAGTTTAATTTCACTCCTTCGAAGACAACAGTGAAACACAATACTAGATTTTTAAGTTTTCATTAATTTTAATTTTCCACATATGGTTTTCACTGTAACAATCTCAACAGGAACCAATAACACACATAATCACAGGGCCCTTGATAATGATGGAAGTAGATTCACTGCCAGCAGCTATTATGCTCATTTGGGGACTGTGAAAAACACTACACACGCTTTTGTTTGGGTGAGATAAAGGGCAGTTTTACCCTGAAAAAGGGATGTTAGGATGGCATTTTCTCATTCAGTGGCTTTGCTCCCTGCTTGTGTCAGATGTGCTGACGTTAGGGGAGACAAGTAAAATTGTACTACCTCAGGGTTTTAACTGCTCTCTACCTTGCAGTGTCAGATACACTCCATGGTTCATTATCATCCAAATTGATTCATTACCACTCTCTGCATGGCTCCTCAGACCAGCACCTCAGCCCTCAGGAGAAGTGTAGTGCATCAGAGGAGCTGGGAAACTACTGGGAGCAAGTTGTGTCCAGCCAGGCAGCTCCCCCCTGCAGCCAGCAGCCCCCAAGGGTAAGTGGGGTTGTCCCTTCTCTGCACTGTCACCAGGATGAGGGACTGTCCCCATGCGTGTCAGAGGCAGCCAGGACAAGGAAGAGCAGCAGTGCTCCCCTGAGAAGAAGAAAATGTGACCCCCTGCACCCTCACATGTTATTTGGACAGAGCAACGTCTTGGGGGTAGATGAAGGTGATCAATTGCTGGTTTTCAGTAGGTACCCAAGTACCAGCATGGCCCTTGTCATCCCCATTCCACAGCTCCCCGAGCCACCCTGAGCCACCTGCTGATTTTCCTCCTAAAACAGGGACAGTGGGGGAAATGCTGGTACTTATGTGAGGAGAGTCATCAAAAGTGGTTGACAGGTGAACTGAAAAGTGATCATAGTTCCAATTTTCTATCTTCATCATCAAGTCCATTCTTGTAGGCCTTTAAAATTAATCTGGAATGTAAATACAATTATACAATATTTACTTGTCTGTAGTGCTCGTGGGCCGAAGACATTTTACGAATAAGATATAAATGGAATGTCAAAGCATTAGAAATAATCTTTTCAAGTAAGTTTTTCATATCTTTATTAATACATCCAAAAACCCATTAATTTTATCATCAGCCACAAGCAAATTTATTTAATAGTGATAAACTCATCCCTAGTCATGAATGATCTGGTATTTTACATTTTCAATTTCCATTGAATTCACTGGGAATTTAAAAAACTCAGAGCTTTAGAAAGCTCAGAATATCAAATCGTAAACATTTTTAGATGTATTAGTTTTCTTCTGGCTTTCATTATATGAGGAACAATTAATTAACAACATCCTTTGAGGACTGGAACATCAGATATACAGTAAGAACAAAGTTACATCTAAACTCCTGTCATTTTAAGAAACTGCTTGTTTGAAAATTAAAACTTAAGTGAATATACAGTTCTTAACATTGTGTAATTTCAATCACAAAGACAGACAAAATACCACTGTATTTTTGATGTGGAGAAGTTCCAAAAAACTAAGAAAGAAAAAGGGACAAAGGACATTATATAAAACCTTTCCCCCTTTCTCCAGGTATTCAATAGAATGAAAATTGATCTACCTTAGGGACAAAGGATCACAGTAAGATAAAATTGGCTGGGGCAGTACTTAATAATAGTGTAAAATAAAAGAGGACATTTAGAAAAAAACATCAGCAGCATCCAAATGCTGTATCTGTATTTGTTTCAATAAACTTCACCCTGCTATTTCACATATGATGACCTAGAAGCAGAGCCCACTTCCTTATGTCTGCCAAGCCTCTGTGTTCAGGGGAGCCTTAAAATGATTCTCACTTGTAAAGGTATGAGAGCTCTGAAAACATCCCAGCTCACAGTGTTTTAGAGCCTGAGTTCAGGGTCATTAGAACTCTTTTTTGAATGAAAACCAGGTATTTGCTTGAAATATATAACCTTGAATGATGCTGCAGCCAAAGATGCCCAGCTTATCAAAACAAGTCTGGATCAGGAAAACCTCCAGAAAAGGTTTGGGTTTTCTAGAGTGCTTGAGATCCTTCAGCTTTTGACGTGAGGGCTTTTGCAGCAACATTTTGTCTGAGTTCCTGGAGATGTGGCTGTTCACTCTAGTGTCTAAAGGAGCACTGAATGCACATGTGGGAGCAGAGTTATGGCTGAGCAAGCCTAGAGCAAGCTCCTGGGTGTTCAGTGTCTCTGTGACCCGCTCAGATACGGTCCAAGTGCAGAAGCAGGTAGCAGTCCCTGTAGGGGCAAATCCTGTGCAAAGATAAGGAGTCCCTGGAGGTCAGGTTTGGTGATGAAGGGATGAAAATCTAATTTCATTTACCCCACATTCTCCTAATTCTGTACACTCTCCAAGCCAGGGCAGCAGACCCAGCGTGTTGGCTTTGCAACCTCCTGTCCCACAGTTCTGGAACTTACCCTACACTGTGTGTGCTGTTCAGCAGCAACTGCACATCATTACTGACAACTGTGGTACACAAATAAACCAGCTTGGCAGTGTCTGGGAAATCTGTCTGTACAACTCACAAATTCTGTTTGATATTGAGGACTTGCTATATGTTGCTTGACTTACAAGCTCTCTTTTGAATGTAGGGCAGATCTTACTTTTCTGTCTCTTTACAACTCTTTTTAGGACAAAATAGTGTCCAGAGGGCATGACACAGCGCCAGAATTTGGCAGTCACTGAACCTTGACAATCTTCTGATGGTATAGCAGTATCCTTCCTACAATAGTGAGTGATCTCTGAGCGGTCTGATTGTTACATGTATTTTCATGTCATCCTCCCTGAAAGCATAAAATCTTAATCAGAATGCCACAGGGAGCTTGTGAGCACCTGCAGGAGCTGGGCAAGCTGGCTGTAATCTCGGGCCCAGGGTAACAGAGCCAGAGTAAACACATTCACTGTGGGGAGTACAAGTAGGAGCACAAGGATGGACTAAATGCTTCAGCTTTTCTCAGGTCTGAGGCCAAATACACAGGCCCAGTACAGAATTCTGGCACATGTGTGGCAGCAAGAGCTTTGTCAGGGCACTGAGAGGCAGCTACAAAATAAATGAGGCACCAGAATCATCAGTCCAGTTGCAAGTGGCCCACACATTTGAGACCTCTCAGCTTTGTGCTTTCATTTCAGCTGACAGCACCTGGCTGTTGTGTAGCTGAAGGCTCAGACTGCTCAAGGCAGGACCACCAGGACCCCTCTGAGCTGCCATGCCCACACAATATTAGGTATCACTTTCTCCTGGTGGCTGAAAATTGCCATGAATGCCAAGCTAGTACGCCCATGCATGGGGCTCAGTGCAGCACAGATACTCTCTCTTCTTTCCATAATTCAAAGCAAAAACAAAAAACCAGCTGCTTTGCTTAAGAGTTGGCTCCAAGTATCCAGCTTTAGACAGCTCCAGAAATGTAAGATGATTTGGGTTCAGCTTCCTAGTGTGAACATCCCTGGCCCAGTGATGCCAAGAATCAAACCAGCATGTCTGCAATAAAACAGACCTAACAAAGACTGCTCCTGGCGATGCTCTGCTGTCACACCAGCACCAAATATCTTTTCTATTATATTTGAATCAGTCTCATTAGTTCAGTCAGACTTCATGTTTTCAATGCTTGGGGTCTTCTTGAAGTAAGACACATTAACTTCATCTTGATTTATAGTCCTTGGGCTGGTTTCACTGGTTTGTAAACTGAACTCCTACACATTTTTCCTTCCTTATGGCTGTATTTTCTGTCCTCTTCCCTCCAAGAGCTGCCTGTCTGATCAGCCCATGTGCTGTGTAGGCTAGTTAAAGATTAACACAGCCAAACTGTGGCAGTGTAAATCTTGAACATGCATGGAAACATAGAAAACAATTTTGCAAAACAAGTTACGCAAGCACTTCATGAAAAAGGTTTGCTCATAATATTTCTTTCTTTGTGTCTATTATCAGTCAATGAACAGAGGTGTGGGCTGTTGGCAGTTTTACCTTCTTGTAATTCAGTGCTAAACCTAAAACTCACATTGAGAAACTAGAATACGCTCTCTGCAGTCATGCCCTATACAGGAAGGGGGGGAATGAAGGAATATCTGTAAGAATTTGCCCAACGCTAAATCCCAATACTGATCACTTAAATAGCTCCAGAATAGGTTTTGCAGCCTGTAGGAGGAGGGTCAATCTTTGTTCTTCAGGTATTAGAGAATCAATCCTAAATGCTTAGACCAAAATCCCATGGGAAAAGCCTACACTAAGATAACATATTTGACAAGGCTGCCACATTTTACGGTGAGGTACAAGCCTGTAAGGACTGTTAACCATGGCCCTTGGGCAGCACTTTTGCACAGCCTTGGAAAACCCAGGTCTTCTCTGTGTTACATCTGTGCAGCAGGAGATACTTGAATCTACCTCAGTGGGAATCCCTCTACAGACTTTAGAAAACTGGGGTGGAAATGTAAAAATCCAATTTTTTTAAGCTATTCTGTGTTTTATTATCCAGCTGCAGTGATGTGTCAGTTTTTGGCTTTGTGCTGGTTACCTCAGAGCAAACATGGCCTGATAGGGTGTCATGTTGAGTCATAAGAGTTGTTTTCAAGACAGCCTCACATGTATTCAGTCTGTATTTGTTTTACTTCTGTCTGCCTGCTCAAATGTGTGTCAAGAATTCCCAACGACGCCAGCATCTAAATCCGCATGTTTTTCTCCACATAGGCGAGTTGTCTAAAGTGCACCTGCACTTCTGTGGGGCTGGGCATTCTTCCTGTAACCACCTGGCTAAAATCTTCCCCACAGAGAGACTGGGGCAACTGGGGATGAGTCCTATGGGTTTATGTCCTATGAAAGCACTGCCAAAGCTGGGAGGAGCATCCATGTGAGGGGAACTGGCTGCTGCAGGGACAGGTCTGGGGTGGGCTGTTTGCACTGGGTTTGCACTGTGGTGTTGCTGAGCTTCAGCTGCTCCAATAAATGTAGGAAAATCCCATAACTGCAGATCCAACATCAGAGAACCTGCAGTTTCTGCCTTTCACCTGGAGATGCCCTGTGCAGGACAAGACTGAACCACAGCATCTCCAGTATTGCTTCATCCTCCTTGGCAGAGGTTGTGGTGGGCACGGATCAAAAGAGATGGCAGGAAAATGGAACCAACAAACCTCTTACTTCTCCCAGGTCTGGGGGCTACTTACCCTGGAGGTATTTGCCCTTCTGGCCATCTTTCCCCTCCATGGGATTTTCACCACTGTCTCTGGGACCCTACCTGGCTATCTGCTGCAGAGCCAGGCAGTTTCACCAGTGTTGTGTGTTCAACTAAGGAATCTTCTGCAAATTCCCAGCCTATTATACCAAAAGGGTGGATGCCAGAAGATCTCATTTTCATGGCAGTGTGGATGATCTGTGCACTACAGAATACACTGCAGAAAAGGAGGGAGGGATTGGGCAGGGATTTCAGTTCCCAAGGGCACAGACTGCCACGAGGCAAGGGTGAAATAGAAGTGTACAGAGATGCTAACTCTCTTCAGCACCCAGTTGGGGACCAGGTAAATTGATTTTTCATCATTTTGGGCCCTGCCAGCTACAAACAAAACAGCACAAATGTCAAAATATTAGTGGAAACCTGCAGCTTTCCAAAAGAAGCCCACAGCCATTTCTCTGACAGTGGCAGAACAAATACAAGTAGTTCTACAGCATGCCAATTTCTTCTTAAATCTCTTCCCTCGGGGAGCTGAGTGCTTAGAAAATATTTAGGGGGACTGGAAGCTTGCCGGATACTCAGCTAATGTAGGTCTCAGAATCTCTGATGATGCTCCAAAGAATGTTGGGCTGCATTGATGGGCCAAGTTCCTTTAGATTAGGCAGAAGATGATGTTTTGGCAAGAAAAATAGAGCTCCAACCAGGTGCCTCTGGAGAAGGAGGATTTTATATTTATGCTGTGTGTCACACAAATCCAGATAGGGTCATCTCCAGAGCTGTGTAAATATTAAATTCAGCCTAAAAGCTGAGAGAAGCAGTAAGTGCCTGCAGAGCGGGCGACTCTCCAGGAGGAGACAATGGTTGGCTTTTAGCACATCCCGCTTTTTTGTTTCCTTGAACAACTTGACTTGTGTGTGCTGCCAGTTGCTTGTACTCAAATCTCTCTTTATATCCATGCATCCACTGAAACTCTCCATTCCCATGGGAGGAATGTAGCTGAGGTGGTTTTCCTGTCTCTCCTGCTCTGTGCATGTTGGGGTAAACTGAGACAGATAACGATGTTGAATCTTCTCAGTTGAAGCTGAGGGCTTTTCCCCTCAGAAAGGTACTCAGATGCTTTTCAGTGCAAAATTTAAGCAGGATTGGTTTGATTTTTACATTGCAGCTTGCTGAGACATAGGGAGGAGTGAGCTGCAGCAAGGGAGTGAAGCTGTGGTGTGGGAGAAAAAAGCATTTCCAGTGTTTCATACTGGATAAAACTTGCTGTCCCCCTCATATGGCAGAGGTTGGCATCCTTTGACCCCACAGGGCTTTTACATGGGAAGCTTGCTCCTGACTTGTAAATACAAGAGATTGTTCCCAGGATTACTGCTGACAGTTCCATACAAAATATTCTCTGGTGGTTTTGCAGAAGCAAAAATATTCTCTGGTGGTGAGACTTGGTCCAACTGCCACTGTCTTGAGAAAAAGAGCTGCTCTGATTACAGGAACAAAGAGATATTTGGGTTTGGGCAGATTTCTGTCTTTGTGTCAGGGTATTTGTCATTTTCACTGGTGAGAGTGCTGTGCTGGATACAGCTGGTCACAGGTGACAAGCAGCTTCTAGAGTGAAATTCAGTCTTTACAGTAAGGAAAACATGAGATTTTGGTGCCATCCAAAACTAAAGAGCTGCCTGTTTCTTAGCACTCACCTGCTGCACAAGATGGATTTTGTCAGACTGAGAACACTTTTACTTATCTGACTGATGACAGATAAATCAACCCCCTGGTGATAAACCTACTTTGTGGACTTCCTTTGCAGGTATGGCCCCTGCCCCTGTGTTATCTGTCAACATTTTTCTGCTTCCAGCAGGAGAATTGCATTGTTTGTCTCTTTTTGCAGTTAGAAAATCAAAGCACAAAGACCTCAGAGTTTAAATCCGCAAAGTCACTGAGAGGTCTGATTTTTTTTTCTGTGGCTGGAGCTCTGAGTGCTTTACCTGTGGTTATGGAAGAAATATTCTGTACGTGGAGCAACAGCGAGAGCAGCGCTTTCTCCTCTGAGTGTCCCTCTTTGCTAGATGCGAGGGTTCCCACTCCTTTCTCATCCCCGAGAAAGTATCATGGACTCTCTGAAGCTCCCAGCGCAAGTACACCACTAATACAAAGAAAATTAAATCCAAGCATTTTCTGAGTGGGGTTTTGCTCTTTCCACTGCCTCTTATAGCTCCGAGGTTCAAGGACACCTTGCAGTTTATGCATCAATATCCATTTTAAACGACTTTCTTTTTTGACACACTTTGTACTTAGTCTGCCTGCAATCCTTGCTTGTGGCTTCCCTCTCTCCGCGGCCACCTTTGATAAGGGAGACCATTTTTAGTGTTTCAGCACTGCTGCTCGCCTCTCAGAGGACAGTGTTGCTTACACTGAGAAGTATTTCATAACCACAATGATTTCTCCAGATAACTGCAAAACAGGAGAATACGTGTTTTCAAATCAATGCCCTGCTGCTGGGATGCGGCGTTGAGGTTCTGAAAGTGAGATGAGTGAGAAACAAAAATGGACGTGACTCATTGATTTTCGTCCTTTAAATAAGGAGAAAATCAACCCCCAGTCTAGAATGGAAACATCTGCCACCACCGCTGTATTTGGATATTTAAATGGGGCTGGAGAAAAGCTGGGCTGGGAGGTGCTTCTAGCGGCCATAGGTGTGGGTGAAGGGGCAAGCCGCGGTCCCGCCACGGCCGGCAGCTCCGGTCGGTTTCGCTCGGGATCGCGGAACAGCGGCGCCCGCCCCACGCCCGGGGACCGCCCCGCCACCTGCTGGCAGCGCCCGGTACTGCCCCGGGGCCGAGCATCGCCCGCCGAGCCCAAAGCGCCTTCATTCGCCCTCCCCTCACGCTTCTGAGGGGATTTCCGGTCGCTCTTAGGCGGCATTTCGCCTTCAGCGCGGCCCACAAGTGCCCTCTGCAAGGGCGTCCCCTCCGCAAAGACTTGCCGGGCTTCACTTATCGACCTCACATGGAATTGTTTTTGATCTCGTGGCCATTTTGCGGCGAGTCAGCTTAATTAGTCCTAACAGTCAGTCTCATCTCTAGGCTGTGGTTGTCGTATTAGTGAGAGTCCTGGGGACTGGATCACTTAGTCAGCGCTTCCTGATGTCATCCTAAGTCTTCGCTTCATGTATTTCACATGAGGCTCGAAGCCTGCTGGCTTCTCTCTCTTCTGATCTATTTTTAATTAGCAGTTTGGGGCCTTTGCTGTTAGAGCCACGGAAGGTGTTCTTGGTGGCACAGTCTCATTTGTATATGTGGATGCTGATGCCTGCGCAGAGGGCTGGAACATGTTGTCCAGGCAACAGTGAGCTGGAGAGCAAGGAGCGGGAGCCTACGGACAGCTCTTGGGAAGAGACTTGCTGGATGCTCCAGGACAAGATGCCAGGATACCTAACTAGAATGGCAGAATGCCTACAGAAAGAGGACAGGGAGCCAGTAATGGAAAACTTGTTACTTTTTGATGAATTAGCTCCAGATCATGCCAGAAGGACAGTTGTTTTCACTGTCCACAAAATCTGTGCGAAGCAGTCAGGAGAACTGCAAGCTGTCAGAATAAGCCTTCTCAAAATGAACTGCTTCATGGTGTGGTATGTATAATTTCCCATTTTTCTTACTACAGGGACGATTTAGTACCCATGACTTGTTAACAGATTCATCCTCCTTGATTATGACAGAGTTGCAATGCATCAGGGCCACATCCTGCAAGGGACTGAGTATCTTCTGAAACATGCTGAGTGCCTTTGGCTCTACCCTTGTCATTAAGAGTAGACAAAAAGGCTCAGCACTTCCCACCAGCATTTCAGCAAGGGCTGGGACAAAGTCATGGAGTTCTTTGGCACTGTGCAGCCCAGAAGGGCACAGAAGAGGACTATGAGGACTGTTCAACCCAGCCAAAATCTGTGCAAAGTTTGGCACTTTTGCTTGCTGTCTTTACAAGAGACATTGTCATTATTTATTGATTGGTTTTTTATGTTGCAGTAGCATCTTGGCTGGGAACCCTTCAGTCAGGGGCCATACAAAATCAGGATACAAAGACAGTCCTTGCTCCAAAGGAGCTCACAGTGAGACAAGAGACAACAAATGACTATTACACACAGTGGCAAGGCAAGGGAACAAGGGACCACTGCTATTACATGGGAAAAAGAATTAATCCACAGTCAGACATTGTTGCAAAAAAAAAAAATCACAAAAATCGTTGACTTTCTTGCCTGTTTTCCCTCCCTAGCTAGATTTTCTGCAAAGCCGGAAACGTGTCTGTTGCTTTCGATGTGTCAGATTTGTTACACATCTTCCTCAGAAAGTTCCTGACCTAGAACACATGGAAAAAGATGGGAGTGTTTTTACTGGCTTCAGTGGACCTTGGATGAGCCAAAAGTCTTAAATGCAGAATACTTTAGTGGAAATGAGATATTATGTTTGCAGCTGAACTTTTGTCAGCCCAAAGCCCCATGCCTCAAAAGATTTATTCAGGGACTTCCTTGTTTACTTGTTTACTACTAAGTTTACTAGTTCCTCACATTTTTTCCTTTTAAGTGAATATGTTCCAAAACCAAGCCCTGCCACCTAATATTGGGATTGTTTTCTGCTTGAATCAAAATATATTGGTCTCAGGTCCAGCTTGTGCAGATTCACATACCTTAGTTAAAATGCAAATCATTTCATCGTAATAATGCCACCAGTCTGACAGATATTTCACATGAAGGCTTTTGAAGAATCTGCTTCTCCAGCAGTTGTACAGTTTGAGCAAGTATCTGGATACTTCCTTAGATGACATGGGTTTGTGCATCAGCAGTAGCAGAGGATAGAGCAGGTATCTGGGGACCTGTACCTTATTTCTGTTTACAGCCATAAGGGTAGAAATGGAAAAATTTTAGAAATGGAAAAGTTTGTGAGTCTTACATCTTTTTTTTTTCCCCCAAAAATCTCCCCTCATATATTTTGTTGTAGTGCTATGCTGTGCTCTGAGATTAAAAATAGAGCTTCATTGCACAGGTTCTTCCCCTTCTTTGCTCTAGCCAACCCAGAAGTCTGAAGGAAAGGTGACTTTAATTGAAAGAGCAGGTGCCCCACTGGTAACTACCTCTGCTTGCCTGTGCCCTCTGTTGCTTACTCAAGTTCATGCCCATCACAGCTGGAAAAGCAGCTTTGATGGTGATAAGAAGTAGCAGTAATCCTGCTCACGGCTGCCACTGAACATGCAGGGAGTGAGAACAGACCAGGCACCTAGGAGCAAAGCTGTCATTGTGCCATCAAAAGAAAAAAAGTGGCACAAACCCCACTCCTTTAGAGGAAAAGGCCCATCTTCAAAAACCACTTAAAATGGGAATAACCTGTAAAAGAAAGGGATGAATCTAACAGGTACTTTCCAGGAGCATCAGGCCAGGTGAAGGCAAGAAGATAAATAAGCAAAGTGAGAAAAATGAAACTCTGAGCAGTATAAACCTTTAATAAGTGCTGCATTTCTGTGGAAGAAGAAAATATCTCTCTTCAGGTTACAACAAAGAGGCAGAAAGTCACTCTGGCAGCACTTTGGTACTGCCAAGCCCAGAAGATTATTGTAATCACTGAACATGAGACTGAAGTCACAGCCTGAGAGTTTTTATTTAATACTTTACTAGCTCCAGAAAAAGGTCTGATTTACCTTGCTCACAGAGTCGTTTTTAGAAAAAGCATCTTCCCAGGCACTCAGCATTCAGTAAACTCTGCAAAAAAGAGTAAAAATAATGCCAAACCCAGCAGACAGTGACACTTGGCAGGAGAGGCTGTTTAAGTAATTGATAGGAATATCTGGAGAAAGAAAACAGGATGGGAGATGGAAGTTGGTGATCCAGAGACAGGGACAACACCTTCCAGTACAGGCTGGATTTATGCCCATTTCTTTTCAAAGTGAGGCACTGGCCATGGCAATGAGAGGGCAGTAGGCACAGATCTGTCCCACCAGGACTGTTTTTGTATTCCTCATACTGTGGATCAGACCCTCAGGTGGGATGAAGATAACTTGATTTAGGCATCCAGGGGTACATTAGTGGAGCTCTGCTCCACTGGTGAGTGGAGTTCAAAGCACCATTCAAGCCATCTGTCAGCTGAGATGGAAATTACATCTCCACAGGTTGAAATGGGAACTGTGATGCACACCTGTAGATGCCTAAATGTGAGTATCATTCTGTGAGCTGAAGGTCAACAGTGGAAGCAAAGCCATCAGAGCTACACCAGTTAGCAGTAGCTGTAAATCTGATCCCATTATTTTCCTGGCTTCCAGCATATCTATGTCCTTATATACATTAACCAGAGTTAGTAGACACAGTTTGCTAATGAATTCACTACTGGTAGCAGGATAGAAATGAAGGTATTTTACAGATCCTCATAAAATAGATTTCTAACTCTTTGTGAAATATTAAATTCAGGGGTTTATGCCTAGAATGTTTAATGCAGTTAATGATGCATCTTTGACCTCCATTGTGCTTTTGTGGTTTGGCCAAAGTGTTTGTACATCTGGAATTTGGCTTCTTCATAAAACGTTAAGTAAATGGAGAGTTGTCATCGCATACAGGAGAAATTACAGAGCTTTGCTTTTGAAAATTCACCTTCACTATGCCTGTACTTTTGAGTAAAAGGCCACATTTTAAGTATCTCTTTGGATGTAGAAGAACATTTGCTGGTCTCAAGGAATGTAATACTTTACTTGCTTCAAATTGAGGCAAGAATTTTCCTCTGGCTCTGTAGTGCAATGCACACACCTCCTTAAATGAGCTTGGTTTGCCTGCAAAAACCTCCTGCAGGGCTGTGCAATGGCATGGCAAGTAATAGCTTAAACCTGCCTAGAGCAGCATCTTTTAAGAAAAAATTTCCAGCCAGTGTCACATTTAGTCAGCACAGGAGATGCTGTCAGTGCTCTAGCTGAGACTGCCAGATTTTAGCCTTGAAAATGGTAAGTCAGGCTTGCTCTTGAGTCCTGCTCTTCCCACTTCTTGGGGCAAACAGCTGTGGATTCACACACAACCAACGTGTGCTGGGACATGCTGAGAAACAGTGAACTGCAATCAGTGCTTGCTCTGAGGAAGAGGAGCTCTGGTGGGAAAAAATATGCTAAAAATGTGCTAAAATCTGCCATTTGAAGAAGATACCTCAGAATCTGAAGAAATAAGGAAAACTTGCAATTATTTCTCATAACTGTTTTTCTCTCTTTCTACAACAAAACAGACTGTTTTAAGTAATCTCCTGAGGTAATGGATTGATCTGCTTTTCCAAAAGGGTTTTTATAGTCCTTTTCCTGTCTTCTCTGGAGCGGGGTTGTATGACTTGAAAGTTTATTCACCTGGGCTTTGACACAATTTGTTTTAGAGTTCATCTCCATATCCTTGAATGGATTTTCCTCCTTCCCTGATTCATTGTTGAATATGGGTCTGAGTTCCCTATGCAAGATTTGCTAATGGCTATTTTCTCTTTCCATCTCTTTTTTTTTTTAATCAGAGATTTTACTCAGTGACTCAGGATTTATATCAGCTATAGCAGTTCATTTCAGTTCTTGGAGGAATTTGGGGGGAATTGAGCTTGGCATTTTGTAGGTTAGTTGCTTAGCTACCTAGTGTGGTCTAGGAACATCTCTCCTTTCCCCCTCTATATTTAGCATGTCCACTGTAGTCTGAACTTCTTTCTGTCTCCTTTCGTCCCATACATTAGCAGGCTTTTATAAGGTTTTGCTGGCTAGTTCTGTGAGAGACTGCGACAGCACATTTTGTAAGTGCTGCGTTGTTCCTGTTGCTGCTCTTCAGCAGTCATCCCTTTTGAATGGACTTTTATGAATTTGTGGTACCACTGTGTGGCTAAATTTCCTTAAGGAGCAGTCAAAATTTCAGTTATACTGGCCAGTTTAGACTTGGTAGGTCATTTCAAATGTGGCCTGAGTACAAACAACTCCACTGACTCCACACATGAACACGGAGCAAGTTTTAACAGTGTCTGAAATAGCTGATCTTCTGTATTTGTCACTTTACTTTGTTTTAGGGAGCAAATACAATCATTCAAAAGGCACAAACTTGTGAACACATTCACAGGTCACAGTATCCTGGGCTCACCATGTAACCTCTCACCAAATTAGGAGCTAATCAACAGGGATGGTGCCTTTGAAAATTACCAGATCAAAAATACCTGGGCTGCCTTCAGCCTGCACATTCCCAGTCTTGCTCCTAAGTCTCCCTTCGCACGGACAAAGATTTGGCTCCAACACAGCAGCACCTTGCTGGAGAGGACAAGCAGTGAATTGACTTTGTTGACTCAAAAGAACTGAGGTTTTCCAGGCTTCCCCACCCATCCCCAGGCAGGCTGTGGGACAGAGGTGCCCCACCATCCCACTGGCCTTTCCAAGAGCCACTCACTCAGGGGTCAAGTGTGCTGGACGTTTTCTTACTGCTCCCTCTGGCTTTCCCTTTCCACTGCTGGCTGCTCCTACTTGTGATCATTTATATGTAAGTGTCTGAAGGGAGGATGCCAAGAGGGTGGAGCCAGGCTCTTCTAGGAGCAATAGGACAAGAGGCAGTGGGCAGTAACTGATGCACAGGTTTCACCTGAATATGAGGAAGAACTTCTTCACTGTTCTGAACACTGGGACAGGCTGCCCGGAGAGGGTGTGGGGTCTCTCTCATTGGAGATATTCCAGAACCATCTGGACAAAATCCTGTGCCATGTGCTCTGGGATGACCTTGCTTGAGTAGGGAGGATGGACCTGATGCTTGCATCCGTGCTCCCTTCCAACCTTTCCCATTCTGTGATTCTGTCATTCTCTGATTCTGTGATTTAGTGATTTCAACTCCATGTTCTACCACACAGGACCATGTCTCCTCTGCCATGCTCACCTGTGCTGGCAGCTCCAGCAGTGCTCCTTCCAAACTGCCCCATCCAAGAGGCCCCTCTGGTTTCAGACAGCCCAGCTCTCTGAAAGGCCAGCAGAGGAAAACTCATTTTTCTTGTCCCAAAAAAGCAGAGATGTAGTTGAAGTCCCGTTAATCAAAAAGAGTGTTTCTTGCCTCATTCTTTCAGCCTGATGAGGTTTCAGAGCAAAATTGTGGCAGCCAGTGTGGACACTGCAGATTTTCGAAAATCAAGAGGGAAGGGGAGGCAGTTGATCCAAACTGATGGGCGTAACAATTGTCAGTGACAAAAAATACCACAACCTCACCAGCTGCAGCTGGCCAGCCTCACTCCCTCCACTAGGTCTAGCCCTCAGCTAGATTTATTCTAACCAGATTTGTGTCTGTCTTAGTTCTGGCTGCGAATCTGGGTGGTGAGTGATGGCTACACCGGGAAAATGGGAGTGGGTGGAAGAACACTGTGATGTGCCTTGAGGCTGTGCCCAACGTTAGATCTTGCTCAGAGGCAGTTTCTTGTGTTAGCTCATGAATAAAAAAATGCCATGCGCGGTCAACTGCCAGCCACTGGGAGCTGTGGGGACAAGACAAACCAGTTTTAATGAGGAAAAGATTCCTCTTATATAATTCCTAGCTGATCCATAACATGAAATGCTTTGGTTTCTCAGGTCCCCATGCACAGCACAGTTCTATAGCTGCTGAGGTTCTTCTCTGAGACTCAGACTTTCATTAAACAAAGGAAAAAAAAAAAAAGATAAAATGTCTGGCCTTCACAGCTGTGAATAAAACCTTCCAAGCATGAAAAGAAAGTCAAGTCTTGCCTGTGCATGGAAGCTGATTTCTTTAACTACTTTAAAAGGCAGAATGGAAGACATTAGCCTGGTATAAAGCTATTTTATACCAGTGCAGCTAATCCCATATGGCAGGGAAACATATGGGCACAGCTCTCAGACACTTCTGTCCTCATAGAGGACTAAGCATACCAGAGGAGGCATTTTGGCCCATGCTGGCAATCAGGAACAACCTAGTTTAGCACAAGTGATGCAGCTCCTGCACCTGATGCAGGAATGCTACAGCCACTCAGCCCTTGGTTCATACAGAGCCTCCTCTTGCACGGCAATTACACCAACCCAAAACCCGGCTGTAACCTTGCTCTGAGCAAGGCTGCTGTGCTCATATGAGAACAGATCGGCTCCAGAAATGTCTGGCCATATCACAGCATTGGTAGGGCTTTGCTTTTCCTTTTTAATAACAGAAGCCTGCACGCAGACATACCTCGGGTTGCAGATAAGTCTTTCTGCTGGCAGAGCTCACTGTGCTTGGGAACTGTTCTAACCTTTCAGCAAAGGAAGGATCATTATGTCTGTAGAAACTGAGTTTCCCCTAAAAAGGATGGCTGTGAGAGCAGCAAGTACATCTTTGCAACAGAGCACAAGTCTAAATCTGCAGCTGCCCTGAAACGTTTGTTCTCAGACAAGTGGGTGCTCTCATCCCGTTTGTAGGGGGCACTGACCCTAATGAACGTTTCATCCCCTTGATGAGCTGTTTCTGAGGCGTGGAACTCCAAGGGGCTTCTTCCAATGCTTTTTCCTGGTTTTCCTGTGACCCTCAAAAATTCTCTTCTTCAAAAGTCTCCTTTACAAACACCTGAAAAAAAAAAAAAAGCTTCAAATGGTTTCTGCAGCTTATGTGAGCTCCCTGGGGCCTGCAGAAGAAAGTCCTTCTGGTCTCTTCCTCCCTTGTCCTCTAGCTCAGCTCTGCAGCTCTCTGTGGCAGATGGCAGAGCCTGATTTGTCCCAGGTAACTGCTCTGTGCCAGCACCTGGAACTGTGCCTGAAGGCTCTGGGCCCTCAGGGCTCTGCCCTTGGACCTGTGCTTCCTTTGCATAGTCATCTTCTCAAATGGTCTCAGGCTACAAGAACAGCTCATGTCAGTGCTCCAGCAGCCAGCCATGGATGTGGGCTACGGTATAGATTGTCCATTAGGTTACCAGTACAGTTCAATAAAGAGGTGTCATTACAAAACCCAGCTTTGCTTCCAAATTTCTTGTCTGACCTTTTAGGTTCTGAATTTGCCCTTAGTCTGCCACCAGTGCAACACCAGTATTTTTAAGAGAGCTGGAAGGCAGAAGCGCATTCGTGAGGACTCTCAAAAAGTTCTTTACCACTTCCAAAGTGGGGATGCTAAGTTTTACAGTGGACCTTTTAATGTGACATATCTTTGTCATACCTTGTTCCAGAAAAGTGTCTCCTCTTGCAGTGCCCTGCAAGGAGTTTCAAAGAGAGGAGACCTCTGGGCTGCCTGATGGGAAATTCTCACTATCTTTTCATTGCCTGAGAGGGAAATCGCAAAAACCTGTCCTTAGGTATTTATTGGTGTTTCCCTTCCATCTTTATGCCTCTGGGTTGTTTCTGTGACTACTTGCACACGTATAGTTCATTTTTGCATGTGCCAATCTCTGGAGATCCAATTTTTCTACATTATTCAGTACTGTCTGGAGCCAGACTGCCTTCGAGATGTGAAAGGGACTCTTTTACCCAGTGCTGGGAGATGTCTCTGGCTTTGTTTCTGTCAGGTACAGGTCTGAAGATAGTTGTGAAAAGTTACTTTTTGAGGATAACAGCAATTTATACCCCTGAACAACATCCAATGGGCTTCTCAGTCCCCAGGACACAGGCAAAGGCAGTCAGGGGAGTAAAAGATGAGGAAGCAGGGAAAAATCGCTTTCCTCAGAGAATTTTTCTTGACCATTTACTAATTGAATGCACACAGACCAGTGTTTCCCAGCTCTTAACAGATTCACCACAAGCTTCTGCTGTTTTTCCCCGCTGTGCTGCAAAGCAGAGTCTGCAGGCTTTCCTGTGAGGCACACTGTTGGCACAATGCTCAGGAAAACCACCTCCTCACACCCAGGCACATTTCCCAGGTGCCACACTTCACCTGCTAGGGCAGACAGGTCTTTCCCAATTACTCACCCCAGCCTGGAGTGGCCTCTCCTCTCTCAGTCCCTCCACCTGCAAAACCTCACACATCCAGGGCTGAAAGTGATCAGCTGTCCCAGCCCTGTGCCTGTGGCAAACCCTAAGGAAGAGCATGGGGTGGGGGATGAACAGCCAGCTTCCTGCTTCCTTCTAGCACTCCCCATCCCTTCTTCAAGGCCATGTTGGATGGAGCCCCGAAGAGCCTGATCTGGTGGGTGTCCTCCCTGTCCATGGCAGAAGGGTTGAAACTAGATGATCTATAAGATCCTTTCCAACCCAAACCATTCTATGATTACCTGATTACCAGCTCAAGCCCAGGGCATTCAGCAGCACAGCTGGGGACATGGTCAGTCCTTGCTTTCTCAGGACTTGTTAAACCTGCAGTGTGTGTGTCTGCTCAGCAGCAGATGAGAAGCACAAAGGCAAGCATCAACAAAAACAGGCCCAAAGGGACCAATTTCTATAGAAAATGCCAAAAGACTGGAGTGCATGAAGCACAGTTCATGAACTTTGGTGGGGAGGGGCAGCATTACCCTGCCAGGTGTAGGATTTGGAGAGATTTCACACTCAGAGAGGACTCTGGAAATATGCAGAGCAGCTTCCAAAGAAGAATTAAAGGTAAGCTTAGTCTGTGCAATATGGAAGTGAGCTTGGAGCACAACACTAGGGCAGCTGGAGGATCAGCCTGTCCAGGGAAAACTGAGCTGCTGAGAGGGCTTGAGGTGTCCAAAGCCTGGCAGTGCCTTGGAGAGAGGCCTGGTAGCTTGGCAGCCACGCTGTTCTGCTCTGAGTTCCAGAAGGAGTGAGAGGTTTAGTTTAGAGCTGGTATTGGCTCTGTGGTGCTGCTCCTAAAAGCATTCAAAAATGCTTTCCTGTTTCATTTGGCTGATTTGTTGTTTTTCCTCTCTTTTCTTTCTCAGCCCTGTAGTAGTGGCTAGGCTTTGCTCTCACTTCTAGGACTGTATGCTAGGCAGGAGACCTGTCAGGTGGGATGTGAGCCCAGAGCAGGGCCTGGATTTGGGACAGTACTTTCCAGTCTGTTTTAGGTAAGAGACCTTTCTGTGTGGGATCCCTGGAATGTCTCTATGTGACTGCTTTCAAATTAATCCAGGTGTTATGCTGTACCATGAAAAATGCCATTAAACACGAGGAAGGAAACCCCCACAGACCCACACATTTGCCTTTGAACAAACGAGGACTCCAAAGAGATGGAAATGTAAGTGATGTGCTGCATGCAGACAGTGGGAAGCATTAGAAACACTGGGATTACTTTGCAAATCCTTTTTCAAAGCAGAAGCAGTAGGACACAGCCACATCAGACACATAAAATTTTTCTGTTCACAAATGCTTTTAGACACTTAATCATAGCCTGTGGCATGTTCACAAGAGGATGTGCATTGGAGCAAATCCTTGGTCCATATGCTCTGGAGCAATCCCCAGTTCCTCCTCAGTTACAGCCAAAAGTGGCATGAATTTTGGAAAAATCATCTGTCTTGTTATCATTAGGAGGATGGATGTATTCCCTGCCATATATTATAACCAGTGCTTTTTTCATTATTAATCTTTTAAATGAGAACAGTTAATTCCAAATGCAACATCTTCCTTTAATAATATCAGATTTACAGAGCTTCTAATCTCTGCACCCAGAGAGTATTTTGTTTCAGTCTGTCCTTATCTGCAGCACAAAAATTAGTTTTCTATTTCTCTTGCTTGGTAAATCACAATTTTTCATATTCTGCCACAGATGCTCTGCATGGCCAGACTTCATTCTGTCAATGTTCACCTTCAGCCAAGCACTGCCTGCATGAGAATTTTGGCTGTTATTTGGTGTGGGGACTTAGCAAGGAGAAGCATATGCCTGCCACCAGCTCATGCCCCTCCTTTTGGGGTTTTAATTTTTCCTCTGTGCACTCTTTTATTGTAAAGCATCATTTAGTAAGAGCCTGGCAGGTGTGCAAAGTGTTTGAGTATCTGGGAGCACAGACAGAATTTCTCCCACACAAGCGATCCCAGCAGAATCCACCCCTGCTGCCCCATGACAGCAGGAGGGAGGAATCAAGGGGTCAGAGGAAAAGAGTAAATTATTTCTTAGCAAGAGGTAGATCGCTGAACAAGAAACTTACAAGTCCAGCAAGCCCCTGAGCAAACATGAACTATGCCAGAGAGTGAGCTGCAAAGGGGAGGAAGAAAAGCCAGTCTCTGGAGATGGGATAATGCACATCTGACATCCTTGCCTGACTTTTCAACAGAAGGCTGGAGGAACACTGCAGCAGATTGCCTGGGGAGGCTGCCTCCTCCCCAGCACAGGATATTTTGAGCAAAAGCCATCTATTAAGAGCAGTTGAAGGTACTGCCATACAGTACCTGGGCACAGGTATGACTGCAGGATCTTTTGAGGGCTTTCTTGTATTGTCTTGTCACTCTCCAGCTCTGTCCCACAGCGGGCACTGACAAAATATTTGCCTTCTATAGGGGCAGGTAGCCAGTATTTGAGACAGGTACTTACTCAAAAAGTTATTGCTGTCCTCTTGGTTATCAGCCATGGTTCTTCTAACCGGAGTTTTACATTGTGTCTTGTAATGCACACACCACCTTCCCTCTGCCAGCAGAGGAAGAAGCTGACTTGGAGCCAAGACAAATGAAATGTTCTCTGCTCATTGCCCAAGCTGAGTAAAACACTGAAGATAAACAAATGTGTGCCTAAAACTGCTCGGTTTTACCATTTTTATATCCCAGGTTAGCCTGGTTCAGGGGAAGATTCTTAGGGACATTTTTAATCTTGGCAACCTTAAACGGGGAAGGATCATGGTGCCTAACGCCCTTCCCGGGGCAAGGGAAATCTTAAAAGCTGTACACGATCAACAGCCCAGCTTCTCAAGAAGCACTACATCTGCTTCAGCCAACAGTGGCTGCTGGGAAGTTTAGGTCCAAACTCTACCTTTACCCACCTTATATGCTGCAGCTGTTTTGCAGGCAGGTAGTGGAGAGTACAGCCTGCACTTAGGGAAAAGCTCTTGCTGGCTTTGAATCATTTTGCATGTTTGGTAGCACATCAAGCCGTTTACGTCTTTATGATGCTGCGTGGCACTCAAGCAGGAAAGTGCTTTAAAATTATAAAACTTCTTGTATAGATATTCACAACCTTCCTGTGCTCATCAGAGTATGGCTCTCAATGGGAGATTCCCCTAAAGAGAGGCCTGCAAGCCAAGGTGATCCTGATGCTGCCTAGAAGGAGGAGATCCTATAGATTGAGGCAAGAGCCCATACCTATTCACTGTGCAGACTTGTCTGGTAAGACATTGTGGGTTGACCCTGATCGGATGCCAAGTGCCCACCAAAGCCACTTTATCACTCCCCCTCCTCAAATGGATGGGGGAGAGAAATCCTAACAAAAGGCTCATGGGTCAAGATAAGGACAGGGAAGGATCACTTACCCATTAATGTCACGGGCAAAACAGACTCAACTTGAGAAAAATTAATATATTATCAATTAGATCAGAGTAGGATAATAAGAAATAAAAACTAAATCTTAAAACACCTTTCTCTCATCCCACCTTTCTTGCTGGGCTTAACTTCACTCCTGATTTTCTCTGTCTCCTCCATCCGCCTTGGAGCTGGCTGGTATTGGCTCTGTCAGACATGGGAGAAGCTTCTGGCAGCTTCTCACAGAGGGCACCCTTGTAGCCTCCCCACTATCAACACCTTGCACATAAACCTACCCCACAAAGTAAATGGGGGAAGCAGAGCTCTGTCCTGGCAGCACATGTGAGCACTGAGAGGGTTTGGTGCACTGTGATGGGCACTGGTGGGAGCCATAATTTAATGCAGAGCAACGTGATGCTGTGTGGAACTGCAACAACCACTGTGGGACAGTGGCACCTAAAGTGCCCTTTCAGGATTGGTCACCACCACAGCTTCATCCAGGTAGGAGGAGCAGCATTCTCCTGTGCACAGCGTGGAACAAGGCTGGTGAGGAAACACAAGAGGGAGCACAGAACAGTGTTTAATAATGAACATCTGGCTCTCAAAGCACAGGCTTAGAGGCTGATTTATCAACACCAAGACAATGGACTATTGTGCTGTGTCACAGGAGCCATTTGACTGGCTCTATTCATTCCTACAGATATATGAACTGCCCATCTCTTATAAATGATCTCCTCCTGTCTTAGGTTGTTGCCTTCTCACTTCTTTTCTTTCCTGCTCTTCCTGGAGGGTATTTTTGAGCTGTGATATATAAATATCTGACACCAGAGCATTATTTTTTTCCTTGGCTGTGGTCAATGGCAGCATGTAAGTGTGTTGTCTAAGGGGGATTTTCCTACTTGTAGCAAAACCAGATCCTCTCGCTATGGTTTGTTCTGCCCTTTCATACTCTGGCAGGTAAGTGACCAGGCAATCAGTGGTAATTACTGCTGTCTGAGGATTAAGAAATCAGGTGCTCTGCTGCAAACAGCAAACCTCCTCTTGCCAGGTTCTTTATGAATGGTGCCACCAAACATTGGTGAGGCCTTGAAAACCCCTCAGGACAATTGAATCTGCATTGTGATTGTGTAAATAGGAAAACAAAGGCACAGACAAGTCCCAACACAAATTATGAACTGTGATTCTGGGAGACCCCAGTTTTTGGCTTCCCAGTGTTGATGCCAAGGGCCCCATTCTCATCTGTTGTGAGATCTGTATTTCCACCAATGTAGAGTGGAAGAGAATTGCTGTTTGAGAATAGAAGGAAGCATTTGCTATCTCCCTTCTGTTTCCATTTCCTTTGGCCCAAATAATGCTGTGAAGTACAAGACTGGATGAGGGAAAAGTATATTATAAAAGCAGTCAAAACTTAGCATTCAGCTAAGGACATGTCAGCACCAATAGTGTTTGTGCAGTGTTAATTCATGCCGCTCTATCCATATGCATTTGAAGACAGATTATAGTTGCACACATTGTTTCCTCTAGTCCCCCACCTCATTTAGTACCCAGAAAGGAAGATGCTCAATTAGTGAGCAGTTACTCAATAATCTCTTCTATCCTTACTGTTGTGGAAGGGTCCCATTTCTTATTTAATGCCCATCTTTAAACACTCTTCTGAATATAGCATTACTCACTTTCTCCTGATCACATCTCTGGAATTCTCTGGCGTTTGGGTACTTCACAAACACAAGTACTTGTTGGCTGCAAGTTAATTAGTGAGACCAACCCCCTTGTACCAGGGAGGGAACCAAGACACAGATGGAGGCTGGAATCCATCTTTAAATTTGAATGTTCTGTGAAAGACGTTGGCATATAACAAGAGAAGGGCAACAGTGCTCAAGAAGGGTCTGGAGCACAAGTCTGATGAGGAGCACTTGAGGGAGCTTGAGGGTGTTTTATCTGCAGAAAAGGAGGCTCAGGGGAGACTTTATCACTCTCTATAGCTACTTGAAAGGAGATTGTAGCCAGGTGAGGGTCAGCCTATTCTCCCAGGCATCAAGTAATAGGACAAGAGGAAAAGGCCTTAACTTGTACCAGGAGTGGTTAAGATGGGATATTAGGAAAAATTTCTTCACTCAAAGAGGGGTCAAGCATTGGAACAGACTGCCCAGGGAAGCTGTATAATCACCATCCCTGGAAGTGTTCAAAGTAAGTGTAGATGTGGTGTTTAGGGACATGGTTTAATGGTGAACTTGGCAATGCTGGGTTAGTGGTTGGATTCAATGATATTAGAAGGCTTTTCCAGTCTTGGTGATTCTAGGATACCAATGACTGTTTCCTTTGTTTTTAACTGCTTAATATGATCCAAGCTTACAGCAGAATGGCTTCAGTTCTGGATTACAACTATTCAGGTCTTTCCCTACAAAACAGCCATGTAGGCCTCCCTGCTGTTGCCCGTGTACGAGCTGGGGAGATGCTGTGCTGGAGCTCTGAGCCTTGGCACTCAGCAGTGACAGGTAGATCAGGCTAGTTAAACATGGAGTGAACCCAACAGATCTGCTCTGGCAGGTCCAGACAGAGCAGGAGAATGTCTAAAGCCTGCTGGCAGAGCTGCCTGGGCAGGCTGTGAGCCAGCAGCCTGGGCTCGGACACGAGGGCTGTGGTGGGCAGGAGGCTGGGCTCTCGGTGCCCAGCTCTGAAGGCTGATCTTTCAGAACAGTACAGGCGAAGCTGTTACAGCCTTGGCCTCGGGTTTACAGGATTAAAGGCAGCATTGGTGCTGCGGGAGCCAAGAGGAAGCGTCAGTCTTCAGAAAGTGTCACCCAAAAACTGCAGGCCTGTTTCAGAAATAATCTGCAAGCAGTTTGTACAGAGTCATATGGGAAATCTGTGGCAGGCTGGAAATACAATGTGGACATCCATCTCCCAGCCCAGTGTTTTAATAACAAAGCTGTACTTCCCAGATAGTCACCTACTTGGTTATTTTTTCCTCTGTCAGAAACATTCTTTATACATGTCTATTTTTTTTCCGCAACAGCTTTGCAAGGGTGAATCTCTGTTATAGACCATTTTTTTCACACTGAATGCTGAGGGTATTCTAATGAATTTAATTTGTAGAGCCCTGTGAAAATATTTTTGACAATTAACATTCAAGAGCTCCAAATACATTTGCTAGCCCGCAGGAACAAAAAGCGTTGAGAATTTAATTCACCAGTGAGATGCCTTGCAAAGGGACCTGCAGCTAAAAGGTATTGGTATTTTAGGAACCACAGTCCAAGCAGAAAAATGCTGTAGTGTGTTGCATTCAAAACTACGGTTGAGTTGGGGTAAACAGAAATGCTCTTCTGTGAAGTGATGCTTGGGGAATAGCTAGTCAAACCTTTCTGCTTTGTGGAATTTATACTCAATACTTCCAGGCACAAGATCGATCTCTTTGAAACTTTTTAGTCTTTTAACTCTTCTTGTTAGTGTTTTTCTGTGCAAGATTAGAAAAGACTTAAGCAGCTAATTTCAACTGGTACTTAATTTTTGCAGAAATTGGATACCTGGTGACTCAGGAGGTGAGGTCAGTGAAAGGATCAGTCCAAGCCATTGTCCAGGACATGGTAAGGCCAGAGCATTGTGGTTGTTCTTAACCAAGTTAGTCAAAGCTTGATATATATCAAAGAAGAGCACACTTCCCTCCACACTGCAATAACCAAAAAAAGTGATGCAGTTAGCTGAAAAGGTTATTGTGAGAAGACCTGTTTAGACACCCATTACTGTGTTTCTTTACCTGCATGCCACGGAGATAGTTTAAGAGCAAAGTCATCCTCTCCGCAGGGTGCAGAGCTCTATTGGCTATTTTAAGACATAGAGGCAGCAGGAGAGGAAGGACTACTGATGATTTGAGAAATGATTATCACTGTGCAAGGGCAAGATGCACAAGCGCCAGTGACTCAGAAAATTGTGTGCCAGCCAGAGGGAGGACTGCAGGGTGAAGGGGTGGTGGGGGAACAATCTCTGCACAGCTCAGGCTCAGAAAGCTGCTGCTCCTTTCAGGCACAAGCATGCTGTTGTGACTCAGTTCAAAGCCACAGCAGCCAATTGTGAGATATTTCTGAGCAGTGAATTGTGAACAACTTATTCCTTCCAAAGCCTGCATCTACCTCTTTGAAATCACATTGCAGAGGTTTTTGTGGTGCCAGAGTTATGATTTAAGGACAGGTTCTGGTTTTGTGGCAGGGGATAAGAAAGGTCATTTCTGGAGAGCTGTTTGTATAAGCTGCAGTGGTAAATTAATGATTAAATGGGGGAGAGTAAGGTAAAAAACCAAGTAGTTAAACCTGTGGATATATTTTGGACACCAGATTCTTCCTGGATTAACGTTGGTTGCAAGCCCCTAAAGTAGCAGGAGACAAATCTAGTGAAGTAACTACCCATGGGGAGTCTCCAAGACTGCAGAGGGAACATAGCCAGGGTATCTAACTTGGACATCTGAAGTCTGGTATGATGCCGTGAGATGGAGAATGTGAGGTCAAGAGGACCCAGTGTCATTCCCTGGTGAGGTGAAGGTGGGTCTCTGTGTCATACAAAACACAGAAGCCTTTGCTGAAAATGTTGGAGAAAATATCTATAGGAATTCAGATGAACAACGGCAGAGATATTTGGGAAGTGCAGTAATACTTATGATAATTCATGAAAAGGCTATTGCTAAAATATAGAGGCAGAGACAAAGATGATGAGAAACAAACCCACAGGCTGAAAAATATTTTCCAGCACTATGAAACACATGGTGTCCTTACAGCAGCAGAGCATGGACCACTTCAACACTACCCAAAAAAGTAAATTGCCTAATTGTCCTGTGCAATTCTTCATCCCAGTGGGTGCCTTGCCCTAGGTTCTTCACATCTCCCAAGTCCTGTCATTATTAGCAGTATTTGGTATTCGTGGCTTCTGGATCTCAGGATGAATTTGTAGGCTAGTGAGACCCCATGGCTTCTTCATCAGTCCTTCAGCCAGACAGGGCACAACTGGCCTTGGTATGAGCCTGTATCGTTGCACACAGAGCAAAACACAACACTAGAACATGAAGGGCTTTCAAAAAGAGTACTTGGGGGTTTTACTGACATATTGTCCAGAGGGAAGTGGGAGAGAGAGATTTGGAAGAAATGTTAGAGAAGTGTTAAGAAGCTGTCAGTGTAATGCTGTCATGTGTTAATTAATGCAGGGGAGAAGATGATTATACTGAAATTATACAAATAGCCTTATCTCAGGTTAGCAGCAATTGACTGGAGTTTAAATCATTCACCAGAATTAATTAAACATTGCGTCCAAATGCCTCAGAAATTATCGTGGTGCAAATCATCCCAGAACAATAGCAAGCCTCACCATTAGTTTGTATGAGTTGGTTTACTCCATTGACTTCAAAACACCTTATCAAACCAGCCAAACAATAGGAAACAATAATCAAAGGACTTATTTCAACCACTGAACAATTCCAGCAGCAGCTCAGAAGAAGAGATGATATTGTTATCAATTTTCCCAGCACAATGTCTCAGAGATAGCTCATATTATCAGACCAAAAGCCATTACAAAGAAAGAAAAGCTATCAAGCTGAGGGGCTGCCTCTCTGCTCCTGGAGAGATAATCAGAAACAGCCCAAATTTACCACTTCATTCTGAGGCAAACTTAGCCACCATCTCCCCATCCACAGTAGGCCTGTGGCTATTTCCCCACATGGTTATAGAAGCCAGGGAAAAATCAACTTCTTCCACTCCAGGAGCAGGTAGGTGGACTTAGTTTGAGGTGAGGCTGTCCTTAGAGCACTAAGAGAACATAAGGTACAAAGTTTTTGGAGATATCCAGGCTTCAGTGAGCTTTGGAGATCCCTCAGCTTCAGGGCTGACATAAAAGGTTCTCCAAAGTTGGTGGGATTGCTCAGGATGGAGAGCTGTATGTGTGGGAATGTGGACAGTCCAGGAAAGGAGCACTTCTTCCATCCTGCCACCCACTTCCCTTCCTAAACCCCAGGAAGATATGTGAGCAGAAAATTCTTAATCTTACAAGTTGTAGGTAACGTTAATCTGAAAAGCCTCCTGTAGCTGTAAAAGTAATTCCAAACTGCAGATGTTCACAGCTTGTAAATCTCCTTATAACTGAGTGCAAACCCAAGTAAAAGCACAGGAAACCCATGTACCCATCACCAGTGAACAAATTAAATTAACATCTAGCTTGTTACCAGAGTCCTTGTGCTACAAACTTGTCAAACACTCATCCCAGCAGAGGCAGAGGTGCCATTTGAGTGGCCCTGTGAGCCACCAGCTAAGCTCGTCAGCTCAAATAAGCAAAGCCTTCAGTCCTCTGCCCGCCACATCACAAGCATGCCCTTCTCAGCTCATTTGATTGCTCTTGCTGGACTTTTTGACATAAGCTGCCTCTCTCCAGCTACATTTTCTTCAACAGTGCCTAGGGACTCTCCTGTGACAACTGATGATAAGGTGAATTTGTTCTACACAAATTACAGTTGCTGTTTCTCCCTTCCCTGGGGAGAGCAGTGATTATTTCCCTCTCAGGAGCTGTGCTGGGTTTTTGGCATTTGCACTGTCTGGCATGTCACTAGGAGGTGATGCAAACCTGTGTGACTTCCAGTGCATCTCGTGGCTGCTGGGCTCCCAGGCACTGGCCCCCAGTCCTGTGGGTCTGGTCCTCAGGATACTGCAGGATAAGCAACAACCATCAGTCAGCTAATGCCTCTTAATTTTTTTTTTTTATTGTTAAACTGCAAACAGTGTATTAAAAACAATTTGAGTCAAGAGGGAAAGTCAGGATCACAGTGACGTATTTTTTGATACAGGGCATATCCATGGCCACCATCTGGCTGGGCTGTCTCTGGAGGTGCTTTATTTTCTCTCTCCTACTGCAAAATGCTTGTGCTGGGCAGCATTTTAGCATCATGGTTTACTCCCTGCAAAGGGTGCATGGATTGTTTGCAAGCTGAGAAGCTTTCCTCCACCTGCAGGGGGGTCCCCCAGGCACTCCCACTGCAAATTACCCTGTTGGGGGCTACCTGGGGAAACCAGGCCACTTTGCAGTGCTACAGGTGCCTACAATGCAACCAGGGACACTATAAGGCCAGGGACTGTCACCTCCTACCACTCACAAGTCTGAGATGCCTTTATTCATGTTATGACCACGTATACAGCTCTCCAGTGTGCTCAGAACTGGAGTCACAGCCCCAGGGTCTGACCTACAGGGAGTCAGGCAGAGCAGCAGGGCAGCTGCTGCCACACCACTGCATTTCAGAGAGGCACAGTGAGCAGCCAGGGCTCAGTCATCCCATGTGTGCATGTCAAAGTCAACACAGGAAGGCAGCCCTAAGGGAAAAACAACCTTCCTCTTCCCCACTCACCTTTGTCACCTCTTCTGTGAGTGATCAAATTCCCAGCTTTGCTATGGAAACCTTCCAAAGCTCCCTTAATCTCTGCAAGTTTTCTGTCTGCCTTTTCCTATCTTTGTGGTGGTTGGCAATTTTCTCATCCAGTTATTAAAAAATGATCCTAGTATGCAAAGGGCACCTACAAAAACAATAGCAATAAAAAAGTTGCTTTATGCATAAAAAATTAGTACCATAATCTGGTTGGAGGAGAATGCAAAATTTCAATTGCTGTGTGAGTGGCACAAAGAGAATGACATGGTTTCCACATGTGTTCAAGGAACCAACACATTTCTGATGTAATTACAGGATTAGGCATAAACAGGAGCAGTCAGCAGTGTCAGGAGGTTTAGAAAAAGGAAATTTGATATCTAGATGGCTGCGGCTCAGAATAATGCACCAGACAACAGATTATTAAAAAAAAAAATCATATGTATCCAAAAATGGAATAGAGAAAGGAGTAGACAAAGCCACAAGATCATCTGAAATGGAACCAGGTAGGAAAACTGATGAGACCAAATCCCTCTGAAAATGCTTTTGTTTTGGTCCATGCAAGTTACTTACCAGGAGGACAAGATTGTGCAGCAGCCACTGCCCAGCCTGATGCAGGATGCCCAAGAGCAACTCTAACCTCCTAAAACAGCAGAGCACAAGCTTTCATCCCTGCAGTGTGGGTATGATGCAAGTCTGAGTGCCAGCCTTGATCTGTCCTGTAATTTTTGTATCAACAAGGTGAGCAGAGCCTCTTGTTTTGCTTACAGTGTGGACTGCTGTAATTCCTTTCATCAGTTGCCAGCCCTTGGTATATCTCTTTCTGGTTTAGGGGCTTTTTTTTTTGTAAATTGGATTTTGTGTTTGCTCTGAAAGCTCTCCAAATATTCATGTAAACGAAAAATCTTTGTCCTCTACACTCCTATGGCAAATAAAATTTGTTATTTTTAAATCTATGGTAGGACAAAGGAGTAAAACAATAGTAAATCTTATTTCCAGTGATACTGGTTAGGAAGAGATGCTGTGATGCCAATTGTATTTCTTGTGCCCTGAAATGTCTGCTGGTCTGCTGCAGTGTGAGTGGGGCTGAATGATGTGGGGAGCCCTGGATGGAGCTTGAGTACCTGAGTTTCATTTACCCCTGTCCTAAGCTAGACAAAGGGTAAAAACAAGGTCTGTTTTCAGTTTCACTCTTCCTTCTGACCCAGGCTTGGTAGTGGGTTCAGGCATCTCTCCTTCATAGGAAAATGCTGTGGTGAATTTTGCCAGCAGTCAGTGGTAAGCAGCAGTGGTGAAGCTTTCCACGTCCATGGGGCTCAAGCCCCTCTTAGTAGGATGGATGCAGGACCTGTAAGTGAAAGAGGATTATATTGAAAGCACTTCTTTGCCATTGACTCACACTATCTCTTTCACTGAATACTTCCCTTACCCTACCACCTTTATTAATTTATCCAGAGACAATTAATTAGAAGGAAATACTGACTTTTCAGACTCTGAGAAAGAGGGAGACGAGAGTCTCTGTGCTCAGAATTTCCAGAAATTTTTCACCTGTCTGCTCAAACGCTGTAGGGAGCTGTACAAAGTCCTCACTAGCTTGGCCGTGGGCAGACTCTTTGGACCAGGCTTTGTTAAGTTTCTCCTACAAGTAACCCCAGAGGATGCCACTGTGTACATGTACAGCAAAGGTTGTTTAAGTTCCCATCTCTCCCTCTGGATATTTGTTTCATGTCTCAGAAGCGGGGATGGAATAAGCTTACATCAGTTTGTCTTCAGCAAATGTGGAGGCAGCCCTGTGAATGTAGAGTGGAAATATTCCTCTTTACATGACTTCTGCTACCCAGAAAAAAAAAGCAGCACTCATGACATCTTGTCAGATTCCATAATACTGCTTGACCTTTCACTTCAAGTACCCTTTTCAGATTTTTAAGACAATGTGAGAAAAGTTTTATTCATCAGGGTACTTGAAAATTGTTGAATTAAGTATTGAAATCACTGGAAGTCTTTTTTTTGGCTTAAGAGGAATGCTGGTGGGTCACCTGTGGTCCTGCACGTGGGACAGCTCTCCTGTCTAGCATCATAGGCTTAGGTCCTATCAAAAGGATTGTAAAGTCTTCAGGAGCACCCAGCAGGTGAACAAGCAGCTTTCTGACCTTGCAGACATTTGGATGGCTCTATGTCCCTGAGAAGCTTTGGCCAACAGCTCTGTTTCAGTTCTGTGGTGTGTTACGAGGCAGGAGGAGGTACAGGTGATGTGTGCACCCCCCTGCAGTTCAGTCTGTTGACAGATGGAGGAGTTCCTGCCTTCCAAAATGCAAGGAAGAGCACATAGAGCCTTGTTCATATCTCCAGCTTTCCTTGACACATCTGAAAAGAGACAGAAAGTTTCCTTCTCTGGGATTTACTTCCAACAACCATTATTGGCACTTTGGATTCAGTCTTCCTTGGTTTCCCTTCCTCAGACCTTTGCAATGTGCTGCCCACCACATCTTGCATTTTCTATAGTTTTAGGCAGAGACATGCCTTGGAGGAAGATGTTTTGAGAACAGCTTCCCTGTTTTTTATATCCGTAGCATTAAATCCTGTTCACAGGATAATGTGATGCCCACTAAGTGCAGCCCATTCTGGAACAGCAGTTTCCTGCAGCGTACAAATAAAATGGATTACTTCAGTTATTTTAAGGTATTTCCAGTCTCAGTTATTCCTCAACAACACGGATGGATATTTTTCCAAAGTAGGACACAGCTGGTTTATATTGTGGCTGCACTCACAGCACCCGAGAAGGAGTCAGATGAGTCATCCCAAGAACCTTTCAGATGTGGGGTGGGAAATCTATTCATGTATTATCAGGAGCTGATCCAATATCCAACAGCCTGTTACATAGAGCAGATAAGCAATGGATCTGGTGTGAAAATCTCAGCTTCTGATGCCCTTTCTCTCTTTCCAAAGAGGGAGAAAAAATAAGATAGAGCCAAGCGTGACTGTTCACAGAGGAGATCTTTGGTGTGTTACAGGGAGGAACACGGCACAAAGTTAAATCAAACTTCCAGCAAAACCCACAACAGGCTTTCAAATAGTGTCTGTGGGTGTTGGAAGGGTTAGTGTGGGTGCTGGCAGAGCTGGGTGCTGTTGGGATGTCTGTGTCACACCCTGCAGGGACCTGCCAGGCCACCTGCCTGGCTTTGGGCACCTGGAGCCTGCTGGGCAGAGGAGGTGTGAGGCCACCACACCTCACCTCCAGGGAAGAGGGAGATGCACTGGCCACAAATGAGCACTGGAAACCTGGCTGGTGACTTTGGCCCTCAGTTGAAGGCCATCAGAGAATGTCACTATCATGGTAATTCATGCATCTAACCGGTAAATAAGAAATTCCTTGCGGCTGCCTTATCTTTCACCTAGGAAGGGGATTTTTGCAGGCCTGGGCCTGTCACGGACTGTCTGCAGAGCCTTGGGCAAAGAGCTGTGGAGAGCTTGTTAGTGGGTAGTGCCTCCTGCAGGAACTGAAGGTTTGGAAAACACCTGCCGGGCTGTTTGATTTTAAAATGCGTAATTGTCCATAGCCCTGCTGTGCCTTGTTTCTGCACACACACAGACAATACGGGACTAATGTAGGAGAACCACAAAGCCCTTCACCCCATTGTCAGATTAGAAGTGTGTAATGGAGAAGGGAAGGTCATTTAGGCACATTCTGACATGGGGAGCAAAAGGGGATTATTAGCCTTATTTCAAATGAATAACTTTAATAGCCATCCAGCTTTTGGCAAACTTAGACTCCATAACAGTGCTCCAGAACATTTCATGAGAGGCTGAGTGGGACACAACTAAAGGCAACCATGCAGATGAAAGTCTCCATGCTGCTTATGTCTCACAGCTACTGTCCACTGCCTGTATGAATGTGGCTGGTAGACAGAGGGCTTGGCAGACTAACAGGAGAAATGCCATGTTGTAAAAACACAGTCAAGACCTCAGCTTCTCTGTGTTCAAAGGAGAACGGGTCTCTTGTAGAGGATGTAAATGGCAAGCTCCCATCCCTCAAGGGGACCATGTGTGTCCCTCTGTGGGGAAATCTGTTGTTCACTGCTGGCCTAGGTGAAAGCAGCAAAAGTTCAGTAGGGACCAAAGCAAAGGAAGCTTCCATGGTTCATGTATACAGCAAGGCCAGAGGATGGAAACTCTTCTGCATGGTGTTGCAGCATGACAGAAGGGGAAGTACTCCAGCATGTCTTTCCTTCCAGCTCCCCTGGAGATTGATTGGGAAAAAGGACTGGAGGAATCACCTTCCTGACATTGTATGCTTCTGCATTATGGGATTTGTATCCTCTGATCCAATGGAAGAAGGTCTTCATTCTTGGTATATTATTTAAAAGTCCTTATTTTTCCTGATATTTTTATCACACATTACCAATTTTCTAGGCTTCAGAACTTCACATTTTTATCAGCTCTGATCTGCTTCCCCCCTCCCTCTCTGTCATATGGTGCTTTTCAATTTCTGATTGGAGCCTTCCTTTTGCCACAGAAACGGGAAGGGATTTTAGCCAATGTTGTCTTCTTTATTGATTGTGGGAATGTGATTATTTTGATTTGAAAAATTGTTGCTTTCTGTTAGCCTTCTGTCTTTGCCTTTCCTCCTGTTTGCTTAGAATTTGCTTATAATTTTCTTAGTTTGGAAGAATTAGCCCTTCTGAATCATCACACTTGTGTGCCATTTATTAAGTGGGATTGTCCTCTTTCCCCTATTAAGCAGTAAGACTGTCACTCATTGCCTGAGGTTTTGCAGTGTGAGATGTGCACAAAACCCCAGGACATAAATCTCTCCCTGGATGTCAGCAGCACCTTGCTGCTCCCCTCTTGATTGCGGTCAGACCTTGTAACTGAAGTCCCAGGGTTTTCATATCTGAGGACATGTCTCTGCTAAGGTGAAGGCCTGCACTGTTGCACAAACACTTCTTAACTTGAAATTGTCTACAAGAGGTCATAACCAAGGGGAAAATGTAGATTTACTAATTTCAGCCCTAAGGAACTGCTCAGCCCGTGGTACCAGCTCCCAGGTAAGCATGTTCACAGGATGCTGCAGCTCCTGAGGAACTTTTGGGCCCTGCACAGGCTCTGCATAAGCAGAGGCCACCCCATTTCACAGCCACTGTTTTTCAAACCTCCTGTACACTCAGGGGCAGAGTTTCTCAGTACTAGAAATTGTAATATGGTCTGTGGGCAGAGCAATTACCCCAAGGCAGAACTGTGTAGTTGGAGCAAAGAAGCTTTATCAGGAATCTACAGAGCTTCTCCCTTGACCTTGTGCCCAGGGATGTGGTGATACCCCCACCCTTCTCATCCAGGACAGCTGAGAGCCAGGCAAAGGTTCTAAATGTATCTGCAGTTTACACATAACAAAACCTTAAACACATCTGCAATAACCAACACTGAATGCCAAACATAGAGCAAGGGGAGCCTTGCTCAGAGCTGGCCCTCTGGGCACTGAGGGAGGATTGGCAGTGCCAGAGGCCCTCCACAAGACAAATTGGACAGGAAGGGGGCACAGATCCTGCAAACAGACTGAGGCTGATGTAGCCGACAGCCAGGTCTGAGCTTGACCCAAGGCTGCTGAAGTGGGAAGGGTTCCACAGCATCTGCTCATGGCACCACTGACAGCACGCTGGGGCTGGCAGAGGTATCACAATCCTCCCCTTGACTGTAACTAAGACAGGCAGGGATGCTGGGCAGAGCAGGAACAGGAACATATACAACCGAGGTCTCACCAGCTTTTATTATTCTCAAAATATTCACAAATGTTCAAAATAGTCACAAAATATTTTGTGGACCTGTGGTTTTGCAGCCAAGACCAGCTTTGGCTGTAGGGCCACAGTGCCAGCGGCACTGAGGTGAAGAGGGTTTGTGCACCCAGGAGTTCAGGAAAGACAGTGGCTGAAGGCCAGTCACATCCTGGCTGTGAGTGCCTGGCTAGACTTTCAGACAAGCTGCAAATGTTTCAGTCAGGCTGAAGTTACAAAGAATGAACTGGGGGGTACAATCCTGGCATATTGTGACTGTCTTGACATATAATGTCTACAAGCACTTGATACAATCCTGCTAAGGAGATGATGAGGAGCGGAAAACAGCATGGGCATTGCCGTTTAGCTCATTATTTAGACACATAAATGCCTCATGGCGCCATTGACTGTGCTTATACAGCCTCATTTTTGAGGTAATTAGTTGTTGGATTAAACACAAATCAACTGTGATCTCTCTCAATAGGAGAGGAAGGGAAGATCTTCGCATTGGCTACAGAGAAAGCAGGACTGAGCAGGAAAAAAGGAGTTGTGCTGTCAGCAGAGCAGACCCACTGGAAAAATTAATATTTCCGACAGGAGAAAAATTTTGTATTTTTCTTCCTTTTGGGAAGATATGAAGCATACCGAGCTTTGCAAGGACCTTGAACTACTTCTGTGGATACTTTTATCAAAAACATTATTGCAAAGTCTGATTTACTAAGTGCTTAACGTGTCAATAGACAAATTTGTGGCTAAAAAGGAAAAAAATCTTAGTAACTCCTCATTTTTCATTACAAATCTTTTGTTTTTCCCAAGAAAAAGAATGAAATTCCCTGAATGCTGGCCAGTTCCACCTGAGCAGGACTGTGAGAGGCTGAGACTGGAAGCTGCAGAAATAAGTCAGCTGCTAAGTCACACTGCTAGGGAAGTGTCACTGCCAGGAGAGGGTGAGCAGGAGCACATGGATAAATGCCATTATATACTGAGTAGCAAAGCAAAGGAGACACTGGAAGGAGAACAGGAGAATGTTTATTTTAGAAGGGATGTGAATTTTCTGGTACAGAAGCAAAGATCTCAAAAAATGCAATCAAATGTCTGCAGCTTGAATCACCATTGCATTTTAAGTACTTTGTACATAGTTTCTGGAGTGGAACAAAACTGAGCTAGATCCAAGGATGAGAAGAAGAGTATATAAGGTCCTGTGCCATTTCCCACAGAGAATCATAGAATCACAGAATGGTTCAGGTTGGATTGGGTTAACGATCACCTCATTCCAACCCTCCTGCCGTGGGCAGGGACACCTTCCACTAGACCAGGGTGCTCAGAGCCCCATCCAACCTGACCTTGAACACTTCCAGGCATGGGACATCTGCAACTTCTTTGAGCAACCTGTTCCAGTGTCTCACTACCCTCACAGTAAAGTATTTCTTCCTAATACCCAATCTAAACCTTCATTCTTTCAGTTTAAAGCCATTCCCCCTTGTCCTATCGCTACATGCCCTCTTTAAAAGTTCTTCTCCAGCTCTCTCGTAGCTCCCTGATGGGTGATTGTATCTCAGCTTATCTCTGATGATGACTCTATTATAGCCAATTCACCATCTCTGCTGTAAACCTACTTGCATTTGTCAAGTGGAAGACACTTGTGCCCTCTCACCCCACAGATTAGGTAAGGGTGTTTGGTGAGTAAAGAAAGAAGTGATTTATAAATGTTTGGTTTGTGTTATTTTTCTTTAACTCATTATCTGGGCAACGGAGTTTGAACTTTGTATATCTTTGAAAGAGGATCAACCTGCTAATTAGATAAAAATACAACATCATTATTGCAGCAACTGAGGGGACTGTTCACTGCTACATTTAGCAGAGAGGGGTTTCTTCTTAACTTTTTCCTTCATGGAACTACACTGCAGATGTAGAAGGTGATATTCCCGACCTGGGAGTTGACTAGGGGCTACGTGAGGGTGGAAGCTTTGTGGTTGCAACCTGGGTCTTCTTCTAAAATGTAATTAAATCAGGTTTTTTGAGCTCCACTGTGTTGCACAAAAGCATGACAAGCAAAGGGAAAGTTTAATAGTCAGAGCAGCTAGAGAAGTAAAGAGATTTTAAAGCTAAATTTGAATAGAACAATGGATCAGAAAGGTGTCTTGAAATGTAAAGAATTAGTTAGGTTTCTTGGTTCACTTAAAATAAAGTAAAAAATGTATTATTTCCCCTGGAAAGATTATTTAAATCCAGTATAATGCCAAATGGCATTAGCAACACACTGTTTCATTTCATTTCATTCTGATGCCCTAAATACCTTACCTCAGTCACTGAAAATGTGACGAAAGGCTCATCCTGGAATCCTGTTCAGCCTTGAGAAGAGATGACTGAGAGATGATCCTATCCATGTCCATAAGTATCTGAAGGGAGGTGTCAAGAGGATGGAGCCAGGTTCTTCTTGGTGGTTCCAAACAATAGGATGAGAGGCAATGGTAGAAGGAAGAACTTCTTTACTGTGAGGGTGACTAAGAACTGGAACAGGTTTCCCAGAGCAGCTGTGGAGTTTCCATCTCTAGAGATTTTCTAAAGCTGCCTGGACACAATTGTGAGTGACCTGTTCTCAGGGACCCTGCTTGAGCAGGCAGGTTGGACTAGAGGACCTCCAGTGGTCCATTCCAAACCAAACTATTCCTTGACTCTGTGACTCTGTGATCCTACACAGGAAGGTGCCCGCTTTCCAGCATGTATCCCTACAACGCTCCAGTCTGACACACCGGCTCAAAACCCACCCACACTGCGACTGAGGAGTGCTGCTGCGCCCAGGTTATTTTCAAGGATGCTGCATGGTGGCAGCATCATGTTGCATGATGGCAACAAACCTTACCTACTAGTTCTTACTTTTGTCATCATCTGAAACAAGACACTGAAACAAAAATAAGAATTTTGCCACAGTGCAGCATTGCCTGCACAAGCCTAAGGAGGCTGATGGAAGATACAGTTCAGCTGATTTTCCAATCCTCCAGATTTTCTCATATGCCAATACAAGCTGGAGGGATGAGATCAGTAAAGGCATTTAAGACACAAGAAGAGAAAACCTGGAAACATAGACAATCAGCTGAATCTGATTTTCAGTTAATCACATTTTGGGACAGGATATAAGCCAGGAAAATTATTACAAGAGCATGACAGGGGGAGGACAATGACATGTACAGAGGATTTGGATGTCAGCCCTCAAATAGGCAGAGAAGCTGCATTGTCTACAAATGACAAGACCTAAGTGTGGGATCAATACAAGGCTGACATGCTAAATCAATGTAAAAGAGTATACCTAAACCAAGTGTCACAAATCACATCTAACTACAGACACTGAAAAATGGAGAGGCAAGTCACAGTGGTTACACAATTACATTTCAATCTGATCTGTGTTTGCTTATAAAAACATTTGTGCATGTTCCTAGATGCTGTCCCAAGTGACAAGTGTGAAGGTGAGGGATTTGAAGGCACAGAAAATGAAGCAGAGCAATAGAAGCATGACATGGGCTGACAAAGTAAGTCTGTGACCTCTTTGTGGCCAGCATGGCAATTGCAGCAGACTCACGTGCCCCATCTTCTGCAGACTGGATGGGGGCAGAAATTCACTGAAAACAGTAAGACAAGAGCAGGTTTCTTTCTTAGAAAAATCTTACAGAGAAATGCACGGCCCTGGGCACTAAGGGCCAAGCTGTGGGATCTCAATTGTGTGGATAACTAGACTGTGGGAAAAACCTTGGTCAGAAAATGCCAGAATCTGCCAATTTATCCCTTGGAGGAGGGTTTTTGAAGCAAGGATATGGCAACAGCCTTGGTATTGGGGCAGTTGAATGCCTTTGGCAACACCGAGCATTGCCCATCAGCCCAGCCCAGTGTATGAACACAAACAACTTTTAACATCAGCCTGAAGTTTTTGTCCCCCATGATGGCTTCCTGCTCCATCCAAGCTAGGATGCAGCTCTTCATTATCAATTCCTGTCCAGTGGCTAACAACATGCTGAAGGAAGGGTTTAGCATAATGGCATGTTGGTCCAACAACATAAACACAAAAAATTATAATAATTAGAAAGGGAAAGCTGGGTCAGGAAAATACCTATGGCCTGGACTGCACTCAAAAGACATTTTCTCCACTTCTGTTATGGTCTTCTGCTTCCAATTTTATACAGTTTTGGCCTCATAAATACTGTTGTTAATTGTTATCTAATCTCTCCTGAGTGCATGGTTCATGGCCTGAGCTTCTCCTGAAGTTGTGATAGCTCAGGGAGAGCCATGCCATGGAGAGCTACTCTGCAGATACTCATAGGGCAAATAAATTCCTATCTGAGAGACAGAGTAAGAAGAATAAGATATCTATTGTCTCACTCACCGAGGGAGGCCAGGCCAGCTGCTCTGCATAAAACCTTCAGCATACAAGGGGAATAAACACTATCTCTTCTGAACAAACACCCACACTTTGCATGCTCTCCATTTTGCATAACATCTGCTGAAATCAGTGTTTGCTGCTTCAGACAGGAAAATGCGTGCCCATAAAGAAGGGAGCTAGAACAGAAATTGTTTTCAAGCTGGCAAAAAGGTTTTGCATCCACTTTCCTTTAGCAAAGGTGGGCAAATATCCCTCCAGCTCTGCTCCAGAGCCTAGTGGTACCACCAAGTTTGCTCAGTCTTGTGGTGCTGTTTCCTTTGGGTATGCTTCACTGTCAGCTGTAACTGATACAAGCCTGTGAAATAATGCACCATTTATTTCAAGATAAATTTTGAAAGGAATTGTTGGCTCAGTGTTATCGGCTCAAAGGAAATATCTTCTCCAGAGAATGTACTTCCTCAAATCAGGCGTCTTGGCACATGACCACTGAGAGACTGACGCTTCATTTTGTGGTAACTGAGCACTCAAAAGAAGCTGTGACTGGGGATCTGAAGGATTTCTTTATTCATTTTAGAGCAGAACCTGGCCATGTTCAGGCTTCTAAGGAGCTCCAGTTCTGCACGTGCACTGTGCATTTTAGGAGTATCTATTTCAGCTGCATGCTGTGAGGACAGCAGTGTGCCTCAGTGCCAAAGATCAGAAGATGAAAATGCAGTCCTATGGAGGCACATATCCAAAGGCATCTACCTTGTGGGACAGTGCTTTCAGAGGAGCAGATAGCTCACAATGTCAAGCTTCACCACAGCAGAAACAGGAAGCCTCTGAGAGACTCCCCAGTGTGGCAAGGTAACAACGAAGTATTTAGGAGGATAAAGACCTTTACAGTAGAGTTAAAGGATTTATTAATATCAGTCTGCACCACAGAGAATGCTGGGAAATATTGGCCCCAGAAGTATTTTTTCAGGCTCAAATCGTAGACAGTGAGATGTTAAAACATGAGGTGTTGAACAAGTCAAAGAGCCACAAGCTGCTAGGAATGAAAGGTATATACCCCAGGAGAACTGGAGGAATTTCAGGAAAGAGGAGCTGACTTGCTAACAAAAATACCCTGCCTCTCATTTATGTCATATTTGTGTTTTAGAAAGAGCTGATCCTAGGATGGGGACCAGTGAGCCCTTCTCCAGTGCCAGCTGCATTGGCTGAAACTAATCAAAACCAGAAGTTTAGTTGGATGAACATGACAGAATGGGGACGACTCAGTCTGGATTCACTGAAGGGAAATTGTCTCTAATCTACTAGCTTTTTAATACATTGCCAGAAGAGTGGATGTGACTTTCTTAGACTTCCGAGAGACATAGGACAAAGTCCTCCACAGGAGGCAATCTGGGAAACAAATACCCTGGTATATGAGCCCAAATATTGTCACGGACTAGAAATTGCCTAAGAGAAAACAAAATTTCAGTTACAACTGGCCAAAAAATGTACATGAACCTTCCCCTACCATATTCTTAATAGGACTGGTGCTTAGTATTTTTAATAAGGAATTAAAGATTTGACAGAACTGTGAGATGTGTTGGACGTGCTTAAGGCTGTGGGGAGGGTCCCACCATTGGGGTGTGCTCTGTCTCCTGCTTAGTGGGGTTTTGAAATGCTCCACACAGAACAGTGCCACTAAGCAGCTACTTGCAGGTTTCTGTGACACCTGTGTTGCAGAGACAAAATGCCAGCACATCAGTTTTGGAATCCTTGTTTTCAGTTGCTTTGTAACTGAAGCTGGTTTAAGCTAGTTTTTGTCACTTTTCTAGGAATAAATACATCTTGCAGCCCTTTCTCAAAACCGCTGCTCTGTTAAAATCCCCACACAGAATTCACCTTTCTTGCAATCCCATTGACATATGTGCAATTATTCCATAAAGGATTGCAGCTTAGTGGGATGGCGGGATCAAGCTGTGATTCAGCTCGTACTGCTTCTGAGCTGCTGAATGCAGCAGAGTTAACATTACAATTCCTCGAGCTCACTGCGTGGTGCTGGACATTGCATGATTCCCCATAAGCAGCACAGTGGCCCTTCATCTGAAGTTTTTTGTATTTCTTCCATCTGAAAGATCCTAAGAACCAAGCATTAACAGAGCTGTTGTTTAGAAAGAGGAACCATAATTTAAAAGGACTAGAAAACCTCCAAGATGTGTATCTCCTTATTCAAGATTGCTTATTTTCCTGTTAAGTCATCTTTGAGTTGCGTATCAGGTTCAATTGTTTGATAAGGATTCTGCAGACATAATATCTCCTGTTCCCAGACAGTTTTCTCTACACCATGTTATGTGTCTAAGGGCCTTTTTCCAGAAAGTATCTTGCTTATATTACAGAAACAGCCACAATAAGGGTTTTTCAGGTACTGATTCTATTATCAGCTAACTTTGCGAGTTCTTACAGTCCTCTACTTTTCAGACAGACTTTATTATTCCTTCTGTGATATCTCCTCCTCATCCAGAGATACTGGCAAGTTAAAAAACGACAGAGAAGTGCCTGTAGTGAAAGAAATGACTACTTTTACCACAGTTATAAATACATTATTTTAGCAGCCAAAGTGCTCTGGGAACTTTTCCTGTGAAGGAAATCTAAGCTTCCTGATCCATTAAGCACGCAGAAGAGAAAATTGCATTTTTGTGAAAAATTAGCCAGATTCCACCAAGTTTTTTATTTGTGAGTTTTGACAGATCAATTTGTATTCTCACTGAAAAAAAAACCCCAACCTTGTAACCACCCAAGTTCTTTAGGCCAAAAGACTCATTTCATGTCTAAAATACTACTTTACTGACCAGCAGTATATAAACAGAGATCATAGAATCATAAAATAGGTTGGGTTGGAAGTGACCTTTAAGGATCATCTAATCTAACTCCCCTGCAATGAGCAGGGACATCTTCCACTGGATCAGCTTGCTGAGAGCTCTGTCTGATTTTTCAATATGAAATGCCTCTGATGAATGTTTTTAAATGGACCCATGGATGCATTCTCAGCACCTCATCAGCACCAGCTCTGTGACTAGCCAGAAAAGGACCTTAATATTTTTAAGAAACATCTGTTTTCCCTGAAGATCTTCAGTGAGCTCTGATATGCACCACTCACCAGCTGACTTCTCACAAATATTTAAATTAAGTAGATTCAAGAAGAGATATGGGTTTATTTTGCCTAATGCTCACATACACACCCATATCTACAAGTCTTTGGCTCATATAGTTAAATTGAGTAAGGCCAGGTCAATTTCTGTTGTAGTCCTTCCCCATTAATTCCCCAGTCTTTGCCAATTTACAAGGTACCTTCTTTTTTTTTAAGACTGAGTCATTGACGAAATACTAAACTTGATGAAGTTGAGAGAAGTACTGTTACCAGCATTCATAGACTTAGTGCACCACCCCTATATTTCTGTGTCTCCTGCAAAAGCATAGACAGTTTTGGGCAATGGAAATGACACTCATTACAGACACAGAACCCTACACAGCTGGGTTTTCAGTTCTCTTTTGCAATAGCAGGATTGTACAGGAGCATTGCGCTCTGGTCCCATCACAGGGGTGGAGATGAGTGGTAGGACTGTAGCTTTTAAATGTGTTAATCTCACTACAAAGGGTCACTTACGATGCAGGAGTGCAAAGGTTTGCACATCAACCATCACTCTTGAGCTAGCCAGAAGTGCATGTTCTTTCTTACGCTGTCAAACACAAATCATCATGAGAGGGCACTAAAGAGCTGTCAGTAGTGAGGCACTTTGAGACAAGGGTTGTGGTGAGAGGTAATTGTCGGGTTTGATATCATCAAATATTTCCACTGAGATCTGAGATAGTGTGCTGTCAAAATGTCTTCAAAACACAGGGAAGCTGAAGTTCCCTGAGCCTTTCAAGACCCTGCTCTAAAACCTGAGCCTATGAAATATCTGGTCTGTCAAGATGAGAGGGGGTTTGTGAAAGGTGGACAAGCCCTTTTAATGATGAATTTCAAATACTTCCTGTTTTAAAAAATATTCTGCTTGGGAGACTAGAGATATCACGAGGCCTTAGAACACCTGGCAGCATAAATGGAAAATGAATGAATGAAATGCAAATTGGACATCTTGACTAGTAAAGATGGACTATTTTCCTCTGAACACTGGGTTGTGAATTGAGTGCCAAAGCTGGTGCAGTTGGATTCAGTAGAGTCAACCCTGAAAAATTGTAAAGAAAATCCTCTATCTCATAGACAAAGCAGAGGATTTTCAAAATTAAAATGGGCTGTTTCACAAGTGACTTGTGAGCATTCCTGTGGGACAGCGCTGCTAACAGATGTCCTCAAAATTCTCACAGACCCCCTTGAATGGAATGCACATATGGCACAAACTGCAACCAGACACTTGCAGCACAGCACAGCACAGGCTGATCACTAATTCTGCAATCCTGGTTTAAATCTGAGCCACTGACTCAATGGAGCAAGGTCACTTGACATCTCTCAAACCCCAGGAAAGCCAGTAATAATGGATTTGGGATTTAGGTTAATCATAACAAAACCAGTATCTGCTTACTTGCAATTAATTTTCTTTCTTAGACATTTCTTTACAGGGAACATTTGAGGGAATAATATAAAGGTGTTTCCAAGCCAGGAGCATACAAAGACATGTTTGATTAAAATCCAGACTCCAAATTTGTGCCTCGTAAGGCCAGAATTTTGTGACCCTAGTCTTCTAGTCCAACACCTTCTCAAAGGTGAGATGTGAGCCTTCTCAGAGTTCTGTTCCAGCAAGACTATCTTCTTGAAAAACAAAATCTCATCTTGATCCAGAGACTTTAAAGACAAGAAGCAATGAAATATGGAACATATTTTTTTGTAAACTGTTCCAGTTGCCAGTTTCCATCACTGGTAGAAACTTCTATTCTGAAGCTGTCTGGCCTCAGCTCCTCATAGTTGGACTCCTGCCCCTTTGTCCATAAAAATGAAGTCCTTCGGTGTAAGACTTCTGCTAGGCAGTGATCAAACAACTCAGTCACCTTCCATTGTTTTCATAAGTCACGGAGATGGTTTTTCTTGTGATTGTTTTTCCAAGGCACATCCTGAGTCAACCATTCCTGCCCAAATTTATTGACACTTTCTTGGATTCCGGACCCCAAAAAGCAGGACACCAAAGAAGGCAACATCCAGCATGGACATTCAGTCCCATTTGCCTTTCTAATCACTGCATCAACCTGTAGGCCATGGCTGGCTAAACAGCTACTGCTGTTTGTTAATGCTTTTCCAAGTCAGTTTTCCAGAGAACTGTGTCTTGAACTGTGAAAATTTCTTAGAGTCTCTCGCTCTAAATATAGTATTTGCATTCAGTCATGGTAAAAGTCATCTTGTCCCTCCAGTTCCATGTTTGCTCAATACCTCCACTCTCTGGAGGTGCTTCTCTGGGCAACCTGTGCCAGTGCCTCACCACCCAATGAGCAATAGGAACACATAATAGCATGGGGACAAGCCCCATGCAGCCTTGGTAGAAATTTACTTCATTAATTATGATTCTTGTAATTCTGAGATTGTCTAGTTTAGCCAGTTTGCCTCCCTTTTAGTGTACTGATTTAGCTGAGTGGATTTTGAAAATCTTTTCCTCAAAACTTTTAAAATGATCTTTTGTTTCTATTGTCAATTGAAACTGTGTGTTTATTCAAAAATGAACTAATTACTTGATTTTGCTTCTGAGTAAGGTTTTCAGAAGTTCTGACTCTTGACTGCAGGATTATGAATATTTTTTGACCATTTTAAGACAAATCTTTAAAAAGCTTGAGCTAACAGACATATTTTCACATGCTTCTTTCCAAGTTATTTGGATTATCACTGTTCCTGTTTGTAAAGCACTTCTCTAAGGGATTGAATATATGTATCAGTTCACTACAATAATCATCTGGGCTTCATTTTGCCTGTATACAAGAAATCCAATTAAGTAAAACCATTTGTATCAAAGCCATCACTAAAATTAATTCTGTGGTCAGTTCTTCTTAGACTGTCAAGATGAGGTTTAATACTGTATTTCCTGGATTAGATTTAACATTTTGAGTAAGGAGATTAACTTCTGTAATTTTTAGAAATTCTAAGGCTGTTTAGTTTTGGCAGAAAAATGCCTCCAGCATATATAAGAATAAGGATCCCCTCTCTTTCCCTCCAGCTACGTTTGATACTTGTGAATTCTGTGTATCTACAAGCAGATAACTGAAGTGTGAATGGTTGGTGTGTAGAAGACACCAACTGTTATCCTCTTTACTGGTTAGGATACAAATCACTGACTGTCAAGGACTTGTTTCTGAGCTGTCAGACAGATCCCAGCAGTTCTGATCACATCACTGCCTCTCCTTCTTTTGGCCACTTAATCCTTTTTCAATATAATTCTTCCCCTTGTATCTCTGATAATTTGACTAATTCAATTCTCCATATTTTGATTTTCTATTACATGGCTGTTGACTGTTTCCTCGCTTCACCCTCTGCTTCTGGATATGAGTTAACAGTGCAGTCAGACCAGTTCTTGGAAAACTGATTGTCTTCTTCCTTCGATCTGTTCTTCGTGTGAGGGATTTGCTGCTACAGTCATGGCCCTTGGATTTCTAACACTGGCTTGGCTGCTGACTCACTGCCAATTCTTTTCCATCTTGTATTGTTTACAGGAGAGAGAGGTTTTATGACATCTCCAGGTGTTCCTGTCCATTAAGACCCTTTCAAGTTCCCCAGAGTATTGAGAAAATTTTCTCCCTGTTCCATGCCGAGGATCTGGCAATTTGGGAGAGTTTTGAAATCCCACTGCTGCCTCCTTTCTGCAGGCTAGAGGGAGTCCTAAACACAGGTGGGAAATGAGTGTGATCTACCACAGGAGGCCTGTCCCTATAACCACATCATAGAGAAACAAAGCTCAGTTCTACATTTTCCTGTCATCAAGAGTGCCCTCACAACCGTGACATTCCCTCAGCAGCACTCCCATCTGTTGGTATTAGCTTAGCACCAAACCACCATGGGCTTTGTTCTTTGTCTCTTCAGTTTTTTAATTCACAGAGCTAAAATTATAGTTTTGTAACTATGAAAAGTCCCATGAGGCAGATTTTGCATGATTTACAGGCATCAAATGAGAGAGTTCAAATGCCTTCACCAGAGTAGCCACACCAGGTGTAGCTCTGAAGATACAATTCTGCTTTCTCTGAGTTTTCCGACCTGCTTCCACACAGCCATGATACATGCTTACTTCACCCATCCAAGTCTTTGTCTCCTGCCCCATACTACCTTAGTATCTATTACAACCTCACTTTTCTTTATTCAGTCTTTCTGTTATTTCATAGAGATAAAACTCAGAGCAGTCACAGCCAAGGACATTCCGATTTTTATCTATCTCATTATAAAATTATATTTGTCCTATTTTTTTCTTCTTCTGCACACTTAATATAGAAACTAGTAGAAGAACCTTACAATTAGCAAGGTGAAATGACTAGGTTGGTTAAGGCTACAATAACCTATTATTTTGGTGATGGTTGAATGAAGCTTTATTGTAGAGGAGGAATATAATATTTGTTTGAGCCAGGTGGAAGAAGTGGTCAAGGTCTTTTTATAATGAGCAAATCAATACAGCCTTTGGGCAGTCAACCCCTACAACTAAAGTCATCTGTCATTGAATAATGTTGTGTTGTATGCTTACAAGCCTTTGACTCCAGATTGAAACTAAATGCGGGGAGTTTGGCATTTTTCAGATATTTGAGTAAATGAGGAAGAGAACTAGAGGTGTAAGTCACAGAAACTGATAGAAAAGGCAGGAAAATGAGTTTTTTTAAAAAAAGAACAGTCAGAGAGGCTTTAGAAGGAAATCTAAGAGACATTAATGGCAGACTTAAAATCATAGGTTGGAATATTGGCACCTGGTATAAGTCCAGGGTATTTTGTGTGTTCATGTGCATTAGCAAGATTATACCAAAGAAGGTCTATGTTACCCCACAGAGAACAGCACTTAGGATCCCATTTATAAGGTATCTGCTTGCATCAACAGAGTCATATTCAAGGAAGAACATACTTTAAAATATTACTCATAATTTTGTCTGGATAATTATTTTTTCCCTCTAATCCTGCATTGTTTCAGTTGTGGTTAGACAGTTGCTGTTTTTCAACCCGAATTACTCCACTGTCATGGTGAATAATTCCCATGAGTGTTGGAAGTGTGTTGGAAGCTTTCCAGACAATGCTGCCCCAACTCTTCCCCTGCATTCACCACTCCCAAGTTTCAGAGTTAAGGGGCAGCAATGACTGAATGTGTGCATACTGCTCTCACAGAAAAGTAACCCAAAGTGTGCATTTGTTTGGGTGTGTAGGCGACTCATGTTCCAACTTATGTTTTCACAATTCAAACTGCTTCATGAACCCTGTGCAGGTCATGGGCCCTGGGTGATTCTCACCTGCTCCAGATTAAAAAAACCAACACTGTAAACCAAAGATCGCTATTATTAGCAACAAGACTAATTAGTAACGTATGTCATTTCCTTAGTGAGCCTTTCCAAGCAGGTTATAAATGTCCATAGGAGATGGCACACTATCAACCTACATGGCTTCACATATTTTGTCTATGCATATATGATTATCACCATGCCTTTGGCATGATGTTGATTCTAAAATTAGCCAGGCATTAAGGGGTGTAAGGCATGGTAAGATGCAATCAGAGGGAGCAGAATCAGGGTAGTGGGAGAAGGGGCCAGGAAAGAGAACAGGGAGCATATTTCACATATCAGCATTTGCTTGATCCAATTTAGGAATGAGCATCACCCCGCTGTGGTCATGGTCATACAGTATTTATAGAATGCCATCTCCTGCCTCACAGACATCTAATGGCAACTAAGCATTTACTCCAAGAGTAAATTTGAACCGGCCGGCCTTTGGGACCAATGAGATATTTTAGAGAAAACCAAAATAATTTGTTTACTTGTGTGATTACCCCCAAACCCAAGTGATTAATCTTTTAGGGTCATTAATGGAAAGCTCATCAAAATCAATATTATTCCCTGGCCCAGGTCCAAAAAGGTACTTAAGTGAATGCCAAACTTCATGCATGGAAATAATCCCACTAATGAGTGTTCCTGATGAATTGGGACTTTCATTTTAAAATACTTACCACTTTTTCACTCTGTGGTGCTTGTCATAGCATTATTTAAGTCTCAATTTAAATTAGCATATACATTAAAAATACTGCTCTCTATTGCATCTACTCTGTATGATCTTTAGAAGAAAAGGGAATTGTGATTGCATGCAGGTTTTTGTGAAAAGCAGCTAGGTGTGCATGTTAAGAATTAATCTTCATCAGCATTTGGAAACATACACCCGTCGGATCTGCTAGGCAGGCTCACAGTCCAAGTACATTCCATTTTCAAGCATCACATCACATGTTTCTGAACTGCCATTTTCCAAGAATTTTCAGTTTGTGAGAAGCTTCAGACAGCTGTAGGTTCAGCACACTTCAAACCACAAATTTCAAATAAGAACACTGAAGACATCATATGCTGGCAATTCCACTTTCGCATTTGGTCGGTTATTCCGGGGGCAGCCCAAGATCTCTGTTAAGGTCAGAGAGACACCCAGTGTGGGACTAGGCATCTTTTGCACCTTCTACAGCTAAGTTTAGCTTTTGGGATCATATCTGGGGGACACCTGAGGTGGAATTAACCGGGCAGTCTTTACCAGCATTGCTCTGCCTCCTTAGGAGGTGAATACCCAGCCCTGTGCCATTTGATGGGGTGACCCGAGGCTCTGGCAAGACAGTGTCCTTTTCCTGCCAGCCACTCAGTTCTGTGTCCTGTAGAGAGAACTGATCACCACCTTATGAAGGTGCTGAGCATGCAGCCCATGTATTTTAGTATTACCTCTTCATAGGTACACATCTTGTCTAACCTGGACGTTTTTGTCCTGCCGTTCACCTCCTGTGCTGCTGAGCCACTGTTGGTCTCCACGCCCCTCCTGTAAGGTGTGAGGATTGGCTGAAACACAGTCCCCATCCTGGTGCTCCTTTGCATTTGATCTTCACCTGGCTCTGAGCACGCCCCAGGAGCTGCTGCATGAATCAACACCAGTGCAGACCTGAAAAAAGGCTTCATTCTGCCAGAGTGCTCTGTTTTCCAGCAGTGGCACTTTCCTGGGAAAGCTCTGGGACTTGCAGCATAGCTCCACACAGGCAACGAAGAGCACATTTAGACAAATGCCCCTGGAGAGACTGTGGTTTGGGTCTGCAAAGGAAAGCAGGAACTGATGTTCATGCACTTCACAGAAGTTCTCTCTGTCTTCCGTTAATATAGGTTCTGTAGCTGTTGGATAAAACTACATTGCACTCTGAATATTAAGTGATACCTTCCACCAAACACACAAATTTACAAGATAGTCATTGTGGATACAGATATGATATTCTGTGGAGAGGGACTCCACAAAGAGAAAACTAACAAAGCTACAAAACATAAAATACTGGAAATGCCTGTGATCCAAAGCAGAACACCAAAATCCAATGCAAAGCAGGATGGCCCATAATGCCTTTGAGTGAAAGAGGTAATCGNGGGTTAATCTGGTGGAATTACACTGTCTATGCAATATCTGTGCCTACTCTTTAGGAAGCTAGCTGGGGGGAGCATAAATATAAGCACAGGCTAAAGATTTTATACTCTCACATAAAATGTTCTGTATCTCATTAGGGAGACACAAGCACCAAGTGTTCGCAGTTATAGATTTCAAATTATGGCAGCACCAAATTCAAATATTCTGAAATCACAAATCAGACTTCTCTAAAGCTTGTCTCAGTGTGACACTGAACAGTTTCTATGGAGGAAATCACCTATAATTGCCATTTTACAAGATTTGCAAGAGTCTTCCGTTTTAAGACTGACATCAAAATAATGAGATACAGAAAAAAGCACTCTTCTAATTTATCTTACAGTTTGCAAGCTGTTGGGATATTTCAGATCTGTGTTTTAAATTTGCTTTGTAACCCAGAGGACTAGAAACTTATTCTTTAGAATAAAATGTGACTTTCTTATGTAATCAGTTGCCCTGGGAGCAAGATCTTTAAGATAAATGCTGAATTCTATGAAGCTTCTGATAAGCTCCTAAGAACTGGAATCACTAAATCAAAGAATAAAAAATGTAATCACAGGGTCATACTATAGGGCCTGTGAAAATGAACTGAATGATGTTAGAAAATCAAAGAAACAACTTCATCTTGCAAAATGACAATTATGGGTGCTTTCATCCCTACAAATTGTTCAAATGTCACAATGTTGAAACAAGCTTTAGAGATGTTAAACGAGTACCCCAAAATGTCCTTCTCTAAAAATGTTCTAGTGGAGCAATTCCCCCTTGGAAAGAGTGGGTTCAAGTGACCGGTGACAGACTTTTCAAGCTATTTGGGTGATTAAATTATGGATGATGATCATCCATCCATTTGTACTGAGGATGTCCTACAGTACAAGCACAGGAGTCCCTCTGCTGTGTCATGGGCTACACCTTTTCTGAGATTGCACCTGGTGGAATCCTGGTGGTTTGTGTTGCAAGCCTGGTGACTTTGTCGTTCTCTGTTATTCTGCCCAAGAATGAGAAATCGAGAGGGCACAATAATTGGTGAGGTTTTCAGCAGTCATTTCTGAAGGCTGAGGGACTGGCATGAATGATGGCCGGATGAGCCACTGTGTGTTTTGGTGCCACTCACAGAGGACTGCTGACTATTTCAGTTTGCACTGGACAGACCTACTCTTCCTCCCAATGTATTTTCCAGACTTGAAGTTTAGCATGAGTAGAGTGGCTAAATTCAGGCAGGCATTATTGAGTGCGAAAATATATTCTGCTCAGGTATCACTTTCTTTCCCAGTTAGTTCCACACATACTTGGCTGGTTTCATCATTGTAGTGTGCTGACAGCTCCTCACAGGAGCGAAATTATTTGTCTGATCTAGTGCCTGGGCTGATTAATTGGTTCACTATGCAAAATGGCCCTACTGAGATCTGGCTTTATTGAGAAAGAACAGGAGGCTCATTTTGTCCCTGTTTCTGCAGCAACAGATTTCTACAAACACTATTTGTGGTGTTGGTAGAGAGATTCAGAACGGTTTCTGCATAATTCTTGTTGGAATTATTTCCCTAGATGTTTCCTGCACCAAAGTGAGTCTGTGCAGCACCCTGCTAGGGTCATCAACTCTGTATTTGTGCTCTTCAGTGCCTCTCACATTATCCCCGTCTGGAATGGCAGCAATTGATCACAGCCTAATGCAGGCACTGCCTCAATGAGGGTGTGGATGTGGCCTGGGAGTGCAAATCCAATCCACCTAGTACTGAATTTCCCTTTGCAATCAGCTGAGTTTGGCGCCTCAGATAACCTGTGAGGAGAGGCCAGTTTTCCTTAAAATAGTCTTTTACCTTTTTATATTTATTCCATAGGAAATTAGTCACCTCCAGAACATAATTCAGTCCACATATATTAGACATACGCATCTTCCTAGATGTGTCATGAAAATCAGTAGCTTTGAAAGTGCTCCCCTGTGGATGTACCAAGGTAAATTGGAGCTGCAGATTTCCAGCAATGTGCTGTTGAGAGTTTCTGGTGCCATCTCTTCTGGCTATCATTTCCCAAGGAGGTTCTGGAGAGTCTGGAGAAGGCCAAAGCCCTGCTGGTCTCCACAAGGTGAGCCCATCACACAGAACTGGGGGAAGAGGGGCTGTCTCTGTGAGATTAGTTGAATGCACTCAAGACTGAAGATAATTCAGGCTGAAAGGGATCCCAGGAGGTCTCTAGTCCAATCTTCTGCTCAAAGCAGAGCCAGCTATGAGGTCAACCTGTTCCTCTGCTGTCCTCATGATGAAATAATTTCCCCTTTTTCCTGGTCTGAATGCTTTTCATATCAACTTGTACCTGCTGCATCTCATCCTCCTTACATGCATGGCAAAAAGCATGGATGTAGATGTTCAGCTGAAAGCTGCCTTTGAAATGTACACTGAGCATAAGGAGAACAAGTAAATGTAATGCACAAGAAAGATATTCAGATAGTCAGTATTTCTTTCTCTGTTTGCACATTACTACTAATTGTTTTGTTGGCTAAGGAATGATAAGGTGCTCTCTGTCAGACTTATAATAGGTTGAGGTGCAAACACTGAACAAAACCAGCATTTTCAAAAATCCGAAAGTACTTGTCAAATACAGAAATATGCAAAAGTCACGGCTGACATTTTAGAACTAATTGGCTGTAGTTTGGAAGCAAAATATGACTTCAAGAATTTGAAATAAATAAGTGCTTTTCCTAAGCATACAGTTTTCCTACTTGAATAACATGTAGTAACTACAACAATAATCATTCCTGGGAGGACCTCAGACCTAGCTCATTACCTTGCCATGTCTGACACTGACCTGCTCACAGGACCTCTCTCTTTCTCTCTCTTTCTGTCTCTCTTTCTCTCTCTGTGTCTCCCACCAACCTTGTCCTGCTGAGTGGCTGCTCACTGCCCCTTGCAGCAGCCCCCTCTTGCTGCTGCCTAAAACAATCTGAAATGACGAAGTCTGATTTTCATATGCAAATATCATGTTTTTTTAAAAATCACCTGTTTGTGTCTAGTGAACCCAACCTGACTGGCCCCATTCTGAGCAAATGACATGGCTTGAAGATTTTGTCCCCTAGCTGTTGGGCAGGAAATCTTAGATTGGACTCAAGGAGACTTAGACTGGATGTTTGAAAAACACTTTATTTTCTAAAAAATTTAGATCTGAGGATGAAATCTCCATCACTGAAGGGTTTTAGGAGCAGGTTTGACAGTCAGCTGTCATGAATGCATTAAGTTGCTTTTGTCCTGGCTTTGGATGAGGGGATGGACCCTTCTGGTACATTTCCTTTTGGTTATTCAGTTACCATGAGGCAGTGTCTACCTCTTACTTGACTATAAATAGAAACAAGGAGTGAGACTTCAAACTTGTCTCTACAGTTCAGAGCCTGGAGCTAGACGGGGTGAGCTCAGATTTTAGCTGCTCATCCTGAGCTCGTTACTTAGCAAGTTACTAAATCTGCCACTTGAATAATTTCTGATGGGGACAAGAGAGCTGGTGTCTGGTGATGGCCATTCATATTCACCCCATGTTTGAACTTTTCTGGCTGCACCTCTGGATGATCCAGTTCACCACCCTGTTTTATGGATGCTGATCCTGCTCATTATGTAGACCCCAGGATGTAATTATTCAGCTCTATTATATGAACATATTGGAGAGTAGGTGAAGGCAGGGGAGGAAGAGGACATGATCATCAGCCTTAGGTTCTGTTTTAATTGCATTCTCCGCTAATTCAATAGTTTTCCAATTGACCTCAGAGAGAGCAGAGACCATGTTTAAGAAAAAGTCCTCTTGCTGATGTTTATGACAAAGTGGAACCTCTGGTGGTCAGTTGTACCCAACCTAAGTAATTAATCTCTCCACTTCAGAGCAAATCTCAGCTATTTGCAGAGGACATTTTCGCCATTCCCTTACGCCACAGAAATGACAGGAAGATTCCTGATATATGTGTCAGAAAGCAAACCCAGCTCCTCTGGCAATACCTGGTCAATCTTCAGAACACCATATTGATGCTACCTGAATAAGTGTCATTGCTATTTATCAAATTTCTGCAGCCTGCGTAACACAAATTGCTGGAAGACTTTAATACGTGAGGAAATCCATCTGATCTTACGGGCAAGCAATTTGTCTGGGATTTCTAACAGCAGGGAAGCTCTCAACTTTTGCCTCTTTGCACTCACCTAATTACCTGACTTTGTGCACCTAATTAACTTGCAATGCTGTCATCAAGGGAATCCATGATATTTCTAAACAATTTTGTGGCAGCTGCAGATGAGCCCTCTATAGAAAAGACACAATCTGCTTTTTAAATTGCTAGGTCCATTTTGCTCTATTCCCCTTCCGTATTCTCTTTTAAAAGAATCAGAAATTAGGAGAAACAAAATCGAATGAAGGGCAGAAGAAATGCCATGTACTCCTGAGACAGCACTGTGTAACACTGAATCCTAAAGAAATTATATGTACACGAAATGTAGGTTGAAATTCCCTTCACCTTTCATTGCAACAAACAGCTTTTGATTATTTAGCTTCCCTTTATATCTGATGGAGTTAACCAGGGCATATGAATTTCCACATCCTTTTTCCATCCTTCCAAGGGTGGTTCTTGAGATTATGTTTACTTGCCTGGCCAAAACATTTCAAGAACAAACTCCACTTGGCATCTTCCAGGACACTTATGGACTCTTGTACTTGAATGTAACATTGGGAGTCAGGAGTTTTGGGAACTATTTCTGTCTCTGGCACTAAACACTAGAGGAGGGGACTCAACAAAAGGCTCTGACCTTTTAAAAGATAAACTCCAGTTTTCACCTAGACCTCCTCTGCTGAGAGAAGGAAGAGAGATACACTTGTGGATCTATCATTCCACACCAAATAAACATGTTTAAGTGAAGTAAAGTAACTCACCTCCAAGATAAATACTGACTGTAGTAGTGCCTCTGTGATACTCTGTGTGGAATGGAGACAATAATGTTTATTAGGTATGATATGAGGGCAACCAGGAAATTTAAGCTGCTAATTTATGTAAAATATTTTTAAATCCCTGTTCAGGAAGCTAAATTGAATTTATTGCCATTTTTGCTCAATATAAGAAAAAGCAACAACCCGTACAAAACTTTTCTCCAATGAGGGATATTTCCAGAGGAAAACTACAAGTACCTCTTCTGAGTCCAGACAGTGATATTCATGTAAAGAGGGACAAGGAGGACAGAGAGCTCTTGTAATTTATGCACAGTTTTGTAGGCTGTTCATATTCACTTAAAGGTCTCAGTCTTGCCTTGCTCCTGTCCATTGGTGTGCATCAGGTGTTGTGGGTGGCAGTGTAGTTAATCCAAGTGCAATGTCATGCTCTAAGGATTTTCCTTTTCCTATTTTCACTTTTTTAGGTTTTTTATTCTGGCGCACTAATTTTGCTGCCCATGACAATGGGTTAATAAGTGTTTGTTCTGTCTTAGCACTAGCCTGTATTTTTCTGTCTCTGCCAAGTCTTTGCCTCTCACACCAATTCGCCTTTTTACTCTCGTCACACCTCTTAAGACATGCTGAGTGATAATAATTTCTGGCAGAACTGGACTCTGAAGTTAATTTTTCCATGGTTTTGTATTAAATCTCCCTAGTCTTGGCTATCCTGAACATTTTGAGCCAACAGTGCATTTTAGCTCCTGGCAGTGCAGTGGTAAGTAAACACAGCACCAGTCTGCAATACTGTCCTTGCAGCTACCCATGATTATTCTCTTTCCATACTAAGAATTGGCCATTTGTTCCTACTCTTTGCTCCTTATCTCTTCTCCAGTTTTTAATCCATGACAAGACTTTACCTTTCACCCCGGCCAAGTTTCTCAATAGGCTCTTGTGCTGGACTTTATCAAAAGCCTTTTGAGAGCCCTCTGAGTCCTCCCTGCTCTGCAGCTCTATTAACCCTTTCAAGGGATTCAAGCTGTAAAACAAGAACATGAGAGAAAGAAGATTTTGGCTCACAGGCAGTTTGCTGGTTGGCACATCTGACATCATTTCTGTGTTTTCTTGGCCAAATGGATTCCAGTTGCAGGAGGGATGTGGTTTATATGAACCTGCTTTCCTTGGGGGTGGTCTGGTTGTTTGCTCCTTCACCACATTTTGGGAGGGAGCAGGGGAAGGCCACTCAAGACTTTATTTTAAATCATGGACTTATTTTGGTCTCTATATGTCTATGTCAAACTCTGAAGTGACTGTTCCAGACCCCCAGCCTTGGAAACAGACTTGTATGTGTCCTGTCATGCCAACTGTGTATCCAGTCTAAAGGCACAATTTGGCTGCTTGGACGTAGCCCAGCACAATTTAAGATGGCCATGAGTAAGTGGTTATGTGCATCATGGAGCAGCTATGTAGGTAGGTACCAGATGGGCACTGTGGGAGATCTGGGCAGTGCTGGACAGACAGCTGGAAGTGGGCATTTCTCCAGAGCCAGCAGACACATCTTGCAGCTTGAGATTGGGCAAAAGGCCTCCAGAGGTCTCTTTCAATTCTTGTATATGCTCTGATACAGTTTCAGCAACACTTGACACTCACTGGCTCCTTGCCTTCCCTCCAAACCCTTCTGCAAAGAGTGGAGCAGCAGCTCCCAGGCCTGCAGGGCACTTCCCATTGTGCAGCCTCAGCGGGTGACTGAGTGGGGCTGGCAGAAACCAGGCCCTTTCTCTGCTCAGAAGCTTCTGTTTGCAGTGGCTGGCCTTTGACATTTTGCATAATCTTACTGAGCCCCTCCTGTACCCTATTCCACCACTGCAGTGTATCTCCTTTTCTGTCACCCTGTAGGCTTTCCACTGATAACATCCCATTTACTGTTGTCATCATTTCTCTGCTTCCAGCAGAAGCAGGTCCCTGGGGAAACATTCCCAATCCCACAAGAACTAAGCCTGGTCACATTAGTGTCCAGTCCTCAGCCAGCCCTGAACAGGCTTCCCTTCCTGCATGTTTTTCCTGCTTGGGACTTTTGAAGCTTCACCTGGCAAGATGTCTATTAAAAGAAGCTGAAAACCCTCAAATCTACAGCGCCCTCACTTCAAAGTAAGCTGGGTGCAGTCAGTATCTCTCAGGGCATAACTGACTGATGTCTCTGGCTTTTACTCTCCTTTTTACCTGCCATTGTGTCTGAATTAACATCATCATGGCTGGACATCTGTTTTCACTTGATATTGTTATCACCATAAAACTGGCAGACAGAAGAGAATATAGGCAGTAAGGGACTCTTGGTACATCTCCCTTTGCTTGTGAGAACCATGACCATTTCCTTTTTCCCCTGCAGCCTTGATTCTGCTGCACTTGCTTCATGCACCCTTGTTCCTAGGGGCTCAGTCATACATGCTCCAGAACTATTTCTTTTGTAAAGAAAATACCAAAATTGTAAGTGCATGTAGACAGGAGCTCTCTGGGTCCTTGGGGCAGACAACGGGAATTTCACCATTTGCTTCCTTGGTTTTTTACTTTATTACTTTTTTATATCTACTCCTGCCTGTAATATATACATACATTAATAATTAAAAAGTACTTTTAATAATAATAAAGTATATTATATTNNNTATATTATATCATATTATATTATATTATATTATATGCAACGTAATGTAAATATAACTGTTTGAAAGGAGGCAAGATGTTCAAATCAGTGATGTCACTGCCCATGCCAGGTTGATTCCCTGAAGAAGAGTAAATCTGTTAGCACCAGAGCACAGGGAAGTGCCCTCTACAGCGTGACCTCCTTGTTCCTTCACCTTTTGTCAATTTGACAGCTTTTCATTAAATTTGGGCACTATATTCATGTTCCAGCTACCTTGCCTTTCTGAAACACTGCTGCTGAGCAGTGGTACAGCAGGTCAGTGATTTTGCAAAATACCTGTATTTTTGGTAGGATTTTTTTTTTTACAGGAAGTTTTCTGACAGTTGTAAAAACAAATTGTTCTGATTATGTTATATTTTAACTTTTCTAACAGAATCAGAAGGGTTACTCTGAAGGAGAAGATTTGAAAAACTAGAAATTCACTGGCATACCACAGCTTCTTGAAGCCAAAAAAGAATTAATCAACAAGGTATGAAATCTATAATGCTGTACTACCCTGGCCAGTGAAGGATTAGGAAAAAGGTAGGTAACATTTGCTGGAAGGGGAAAGGTTTTATACACAATGGGGAAACTGACCATCATTTCCTTAAATGTCAGCAGAGTGAATAATCACATAAAATAAAATTTAAAAAAACCCAACTCTTCTGCACCTGAAAAAATAGAATACTGTTGTGGGATTCCTGCAGGAAGCATATGACTTAGGGTTAAATCTGAGTAAATCAGATTCTGCTCAGCTCAGCTTCAGAGCATCCAAAGAAAAAATGTGCTGCTTTCTTTTCCATAAAAACACATCTTTTCCTCTATTTAATTTTGGGACTAACAAAAGGGGAAGATTGTATGAGTCAGAAGTAAATTGCTATCATATGAAATAATTTTTATTAATCTCGCTCACCTCAACTGTTTTCATTTGGCTTTCTTAAGCGCAGTACAGAGAAACTTTATCCAGCCTTGATGTTCTGGTGTCTCAGGGATTATATATCAAGCTCATTTTAAATCACAGATTTAACACATCATGTGTTAGCTTTCAGCACCTGATAGATGTTATGGGTTTCCTACTGAACTTGCAGAACTGGAACCACCAATCCATCGGTTCTCCAACTGTTGTCTGACTATGTGGCATTAAAGGCTGAATATTTTATTAACAAAAGGAAAACAACCCTTTAATTTAAAAAAAAAAATACTCTACCCAAGAGCTCAACTGCATAATGCTCAACCTCAAATCCAATTTGTGCTCCTAGCTGGCTTCAGAATACACAAATTGGGTAGTTCTGACAACTAAAAAAGTTTTCTAGTAACATACTAAAGGTGAATCAGATTCAATCACCTGCTACAATCTAAGGATGTCTTTTTAAAAAGAAAATAATCACAGCATGAGAGTTTCAGAAGCTGAAATAATAAAACTCTGAAACTGAGTGGAAATAACCCTAGAACTGTGGACACAGTGGTTGGAAGGGAGTTCTGGAGGTTTCTTGCCCATCCTCCTGCTCAAAGACAGATGACTGATAGCTCTAGATTATCCAGATAGCTCAGATGTGGCTTTGCTACCCAGACTTTGAAAACCTCCAAAGACAGAGGCTGAGCTCCCTCTGTGTGACCTGTTTCATTGCTGCACTACATTCCTCATGAAATTATGTTTTTCCTGCTGTCCTTCCCAAGCTGCAGACTGTCCATTACCCTCTCTTACTGCCCTGTGCTCCTGAGAAGGGTTTGTTTCCATCATTTTTATCATTGTCCATCAAGGAGTTGTGGACAACTGCTGAATTTCTCCTTTCACTCTCTTTTTCCAGACTAAATGAGCCCACAAGGGCAGGAGGTCCCTGACCATGTTACTAGAAATGTGTTTTGACATTGGGGACCTAAAGAAGTTCCCATATGGAATGCAGCAGGCAATATTGGTTTAATGCATGGGCAGAAGAAGTTCCCACAGTCCTGCCCAGGATGGAAACCTCCAACAGACCAAAAAAAATTGCACAGCCTTTTCCACAGAGCAGGGATGAGGTTGCTTCATGGAGAAGGGGAAGAGGAGGGTTTGATGAGGCCATCTCCTCTGGAGAAATTGCCTCTTGCCAAAACTTTCATTCCTCTGAAAGCATCTCAGCCCAATTAGCTTGTAATTTAATCTCCCGTGTTTCATCTCAGGGTGTTTCAGCTGCTGTGGGTTTTATTTGCACGTACGTGGTTTGTAGTTACAGGGATGCCAGCTCTCTCTCTCTGAGAGGACTAAGAGAACCAGCTGAACATTAGTCTGGTGTGGGCAAGCACCTGCAGCACAATAAATGCATCCCCTGATTTTCTAAAACTCCCTCTTTCATTCCCTGCTCTTTCCTCTTCCCCCACTAATTTTTCTGCATTTCTTTTTTTTTTTCTTTTTCCTGGCTCTATGCTCCTCCTTTACAAACAAACACCTCTTTTTCCCCATCCTTGGTTTCTTTCCCCATCCTCTCTGCTCCCTTCCTCCACAGCTGGGCATTAGGTCTTGGTGCCAACATTTGAGCCCAGCATGCAAACCCGTGCAGCTTCACATCCCAACTGCACTTGTGAAGTAAAGGAAAAACTCCCACTCTCTGCAGCAAGCCTGTTAAGCCAAAGTGGATTTGTAAGGAAGATCTATGAGAGCTAACGACAGAAAGCCCTTGCTACATGTGCACAAAGCATCACAACCAGGGGAAGGCAGCCAGCTCTCCGTGTTCCTGGGGATGTGCTCTCTGTCTCTGCTGTGGTGGTATTTGTAGATTGCAGCACATTTGTCCATAATTTACACATGTCAGGCAGCCTGACTGGGGCAGCCGATCTTACCAGGCAAGCAGATGCCCAGAAATCCTGACATATCCACTGAGCATGGGAACATCTGTGCTGTAGGGTCAGAGCAGTCAGATGGAGACTCCCGGGAAGCCACGTGGGACCCTCGGTTGTGGCAGTAACATCAGCTACTGCGTGACCCCAGCATGGAGGGTCCGGAGGGCACATCCCAGTGCTCCTATAGCCTTTTGCAGCTATAACAAGCAGACAGTGTCAGGGCAAAATAGGAGACTGAGGAGATTTTATCTGTGCCAGAGGCTTGTCTTGTTGCTGTGGATGTCACTCCATTTTTTGTGCCTGGATTTGCTACTTTCAGCACAGAGATTGTGTTCCCTCTCTGCTTCTCTATTCAGATCATCGGCTGTGATGCTGAGAATTTCTTGGTGTCCCTTAGTCCCAGCAGAGACACAATCTTCAGCTGCACATCCCCTGAGAGATGAGGAAAACCTGTAGCACAGTATGGAAGTACATGGCATTCCTTATTTTTTCTGGACTGAAAAGAAGCAGGTTTATTCATATAGATCTGAGGCCTTTTTAACCACTGTGGAGGAAGAAACATGCCCTAAGCCTAAATTCCATAAAGCCCCAAGTAATTGACACTGAACAGGGAGGATATGATGCCAAAGCCTCGGGATTGCTGTCAGTCAGCGGCACTCACTTTTCCTTCTCTAGTGTCCTGGCAGCAGCAGCTCCTGTGCAGCAGGATCCTCACTGCCCTCTCAGCCCCTGCACAAAGCACTCTCCCATCTCTAAAGCCAGAAGGGCTCAGTCTGGATAAGCTTTGGTCAGAAAGGAGTCCTCATCCCCATCCTGTTCTCAGTTTTGACAGAAACTTTTAGACACGTGCGGATTAGGAAAGGAAAATCCCAGCACTGACACTGACACCACATTTTCAGGATCTAAGGCAGGGCCAGTCTGCAAGGCACAGTGACATATCTACCCAATAGGGACAGCAAAGCAGGGGAATGCATGCATTACCCTGTAGCTTCCCCAGAAGAGTCATGGTAATAATGGTGACATCCTTACAACCTTATGTGTTTCCCTGGGGAACTAGGCAGCTAGGAGTAAAACTTCACCATATAGCTGACAACAGACGGGGAGCAATCACCATCACAAACTTCCTAAATCCAGCAGCCTTGATCCCCACAATGGCTGTCACTGGAAAAGGTGGGACACAGACCATGACAAGGGCTAGGGGACGTTGTTTCAGCCTCACCAAGTGTTGTCACCAGGCCACATGTATCTCGTGCTGTCAGCAGGCCACAGACCCAGTGCATTACAAGGTAGAGGCTCTGGGTTAGACACACATCCAGGACAAAGAGAGACTGATCGGGTCATCTGATGCTGCTGCCTCTTCCATGATCTCATAACTGGCATGCGTCAGCACCATACTGCAGGGAAATCCCTCACTGATAAAAGGTCTCCACTCCCATCACCCTTCCCAGGCCAGATGTGGGGAATCCAGCCTCAGATTGGTTTCCATGTTTAGTCTTCTACTGCAGTAGAAGAGGCTTTGTCTCCACGAGGGAGCACAGAAGGAAGCCTGGGTGGCTCTCCTCAACTCCCCAGCAACTCCTAAACCAGAGAGAAATAAATAACATGGCATCTCCAGTTGGGGACAAACATGCTTCTGTTTTCTTATCTGGGCCCCAGAGACAGGCAGGATGCTTTGCTCCTGACATGTAGGGTCCAAGTCTGATCCAGCTAAAACTCTCTTTTAACTGGCTTAAACAAAAGGTTGTATCTATTATAGATACAGATATAATTATTTTTACTCTAGATAAAAAGTTATATGTAACGTTGCCAATGTGGAAAAGTAAGCATGACTTTGCCCAATTTTTTCTCTCGGATTTTAATATTCTGCACTTTATATTCTCTCAGACTCTTGGAATAAGAGGGAGCAGTTGTCCTGCATTGTGTCTCCAGTGTTTTGTGATGGTCCCTTCTGCAGCATATTTGGGGCTCCTTGGAGGAAAAGTGTCATATGAAGGAAATCACCTCAGACAGGGCTTTCAGAAAGATAGATGTGCCACTCTTGACAATGTTGTACTAATAAATAGTCCCTTCCCTTCCTACTCCCAGGGAAGAGCTCTTTCCTAGATGGGAATGCAGCTTTCCGTGTCACAAGCAGAACATCTGAAATTAGCTGAGGGGTTTGAAGTCTTTGCCAGCAGTGCTCAAACAGCATTACCTCCTGGCGGGGTGCCCGGGCCCTCTCTGTCCCTGCTGGAGAGCCACAGCTGGCAGTGGCTGTTAACCCTTGAGGCCACCCCCCGATCCCCCAGCCAGCATGGAAAGTGATGGAGAGCTTTGGCTCGAGAGGTGGGCCAATGCAAACCTCCTCAAGTTCAACAAAGCAGAGTACAAGGTACTGCACCTGGGTCATGGCAATTCAAAGTTGATAAGAGGACTGGAGCACCTCCCCTGCAAAGACAGGCTGAGAAAGTTGGGGCTGTTCAGACTGGAGAAGAGGAGGTTGAGTGGAGACCTCATAGGAACCTTCCAGTATCTGAACAGGGCCTACAGGGAAGCCAGAGAGGGACTCTTTATCAGGAACTGTAGTGATAGGACAAGGAGTAATGGATACAAATTGAAAGAGGGGAAATTTAGGTCTGATATTGGGAAGAAACCACTTAACATTCTACGATTCTGTGTCCTCAGTCAAAGCTAAATCTGCCCAAGGAGCCCTGGGGAGAATTGCACCCAGGCTGAAGGCAGTGTGGAACAGCCAGCAGCTACTGACGTGTTGGAGAGGAGCCCACAGACACGCCAGGTCCCATGAGGCCACACCAGACCTGCACACTCCTGCTGCAGTTGGGAGAGACCCCAGAGGAGAAGCAGGTCTGTGCTATGTTACGTTCTTCAGAGATGCAGTCCAGGGAATTTGTCATCCCAAAGAGTTTAGCATCCAGGAGGAACTTATAAGTTCTTCTGGGATCTCAGCTTCTCTTGATTCTTTTTTTTAAGGATTCTCCACAAGTAGCATAACAGGAGTCATTGAATACGTCCTCAATAGCAACTAGAGATTGAAGGAGCAGTGGGAATACCTTTGTTTCTCCCCTTCCAGGGATCTGGTTGGGATCTCTGCTTTCCAGCTGCCTTGGCTCAGTCACTGTTCCTGTCCACCCTGAGGGAGGGAGTCCCCATCTGGGACTCTCTCCATGACTCTTGTGCCTGGAAGGACACAAGGCCTGACTGCCCTGCACAGCCTCCCTCCCTGCCTTCTCTCCCATTCCCAGTTCAATGATGCTAAATATTAACTCATCCCAGGAACTGATTTCATCCCATGCTTGACTTCACATCTCAGACCCAGGAGAAGCTCTGCAGGTCTCAGAGCCCATCAGAAATCCATGATCTTTTCAGATGCCTAATAACAAAATGCCTGCCTCTGTCTTGTTTCCCAACCAGACATTTTCCTCACACACCAAAGTTAAATCCTCCCTCTGAAATACATCTTTATGAAATAAACTTCCAAGTGCCACTAGCTCCTAACTCTGTGCCTCTGCTTCCCCCTGCCTTGGTGTTCTCTACTGATGTCTCCTCCTTTCGCTGCCACAGTCAGAGCAGGCTGGTGGAGGCGTTGGTCCGACACTGCTGGGCAGGCAGGTGGGCTGACACAGACACTTCTTAGCCCCACTCCTGGCTCCTTTTTCCACGCTCGTCACAGTGACAGGTTGATCTGGTGTGGGTGGGCTGGGAGACAGCAGCACAGATGGAGACCCAGACAGCCCATTCAGGAGCACAGCAGTAGAGCAAGAAGCAAGAAGATTCCTGAAGAGTGTTGAAGCTGCAGGGGAACTGCAACCACAACTGGGAAACACAAGTGAACTTGCATAAATCACTCCACACATCACATTTATTCCTCTAGTGCTCACAGAAATGGCAGGGCCCAGCTACCCTTTGGAGTTCATTGAATTGCTGCTGGGCTAACAAGATTCATGGGAAAATTAAAAATTGATCAGATGAGCTAAAAACATTGTGTTCTGCTGGAAAAAAAAAAAAGTTGGCTTCCAGTAATTTTGCAAGTTGGAAAAGTATTTTTTTGAACCACACTTGACACTGTTGAACACATATTGTTTTGCAGCTGGAGTGGGGTGACAGGCAATTGCTGCATTCTTGAAATGGAAGTGAAACATTTCACTTGCACACACTGGAATCTTTCTTCAGGTTTACAGCTGGAAAACACTTCAGCAATTGCGGCTTTTCATGGCAACTCATAACAGATTTATTATTCTTTTCTTTGACACCCTAACAAATTTCACAGGGAGAGAAAACCACGCTCTGCCAAGCTCTGGCTACACACACTTGGGGGCCAGGCATTGTTCTGCAGGGAAGGCTGTAGTGTGTGCAGCTAAAACAAGGGCTACCCAAAGCCCAGTTGTGCAACTGCCTGTTTAACCCAAACAGTCACAATAACAGCCAACAGTCAGATCAGCTGGAGCTGCTTCAGTCTCAGACAATGACATCTTGGAGGCTGGGTGCAAGTGTCCCCACCAGGTACTGCCTACCTGCACCAGGGTCTGGTTTTGCAAAGCAGAGCCAGCATGGGCCCCATTCAGCTGCCCATGCAGAGGCACAGAGCACCATTGAGGGTGCTCTGCAGGCACTGGACCATCTCTAGGGGACTGGTGGCTCTGACAGGGGGCCTTGGGCAGATTCCTGCCCATACAGAGCAGCTGGACACCAGGTAAGCTGTGAAATGGCATCACCTTTGTCTGTTTAGGCAAGAACACGATAGTGTTCTTACCTGCTTAAAGAGAAAATGCTTCTCTGCCCAAATGTTAGGGCAGAGAGTGAGATTATGGCTGTGTTCATACCCCTTCTTGTAGAGCTTCTCCCCACTACCAAGGCAGTTGGGTCTGGTGGGTGGATCCCATCCCTTTCCTGACATTAAGCACCATGATTAAACTGGACACTTAATGTAAGACCTCTAAATTCAAACCAAAGTTCTTGCAGGGCCCCAGTACCTCAATATTCTGGCAGGAGATTTCAGTGGCTGACAACTTGATCTCACACACACAATGAGCCAAGGCTGGCTCAGGAGGAGAGGCAAAAATTTGCAAAGTGCCTTGGGGTGAGAAGCACCAGCAGTCTTGGAACGTCCCCTGCAATGGCCACCTGCCTCTGGGCTGAGGAGGTGGATGTCCCTGGAGGAAGCTGTACCCAGCATGATATTTACAAGGATTTACAACCAGAATTTACAACAGAGATTGCCTGTGGTAGAAAAAGAATTTTTAGCAATATAGTAAAATATCCTGAGAGTCCCTGAGCATCATAGCAGGGCACAAGGGAGGCAGGGTGCTGGATCCTTCAAACGGGTCCTTTTCTGTGAGGAAAACTGATTTTTAAAATTAAGGCACTGACTTGCATTTGCTCCCATCTGAGTGACTTGCTGGGATGGGTCAGTTTTGGTTTGATCTGCTGGAAGGGACAAGAAGCTGGGACAAGCTGTGTTCAGTCTTACTCATCTGGCATCTCGCTATTGCACTTCTCTCCTGGCTGGACCAGCTGTTCCCTACAATCAGTCCCTCTGAGATAGCAAAACGAGCTAAACGTGCTGTTCCCAGTGTGTCCCTCCAGCCTACAAACAGCCTCATGCCTGCCACAAGTGATGGAGGAAAGTCCCTGAGCAGGATGCAGATTCCCCTTGGGGCCTCTGAGACGTGCGGGGAATTATCAAAAGCAGAAATGAAGTTTTCAAAACTTGTCCTCAGCACTAGGGATCCAGGGGGGCTTCAGTGTAGACCCAGCCACAAGGAAACCAAGCATCACCATGGTATGGATGTGCTGTCTGGGGGCTGACTTGCCTTTTGTCATTCTCCTGTCCTCCTTTTCCCAGAAGGTGTGGGACATGTGGCCCAGGTGGCCTTCTGTGACAGCACACCAGTTACATAAGCTCCCACCTACAGAGAGGAAAGGAAACTTGTGGGAAAAGCCCAAGGAGAGCAGATTTCCACCTTCTCCCTACTGGAAGGGAAAGAAAAATGTATCCAGGCATGTCCCCCCAGAAAGATGTACTACCAGCCCAGGCTGCCTTGCTCCAGGAATGTTGCACAGGCTTTTGCACTGAGCAAAGACAAATCATAAGCCTTGCAGGAGAGATTCTGTTCAACTTCCTTCCCTGTCCACAGCACCAGAAGCAGCCAAAACCACCAGGAAGCTCAAAGCCAAAGACACAGGTTGTGTCCTCTCCTGGGAAACCTCCTGGAGAAGTCAAGCAGTGGCAATGCCACTAAGAACCAAGGCAGAAACACACTGCAAATCATAATGGTTGCAACAAGGAAATGAATCTCTGGGTTTCAGATGGGTCTTGGCTTGTTTAGTCTGGAAAAGGAAGCTAAAATGCCAAAAGATGATAATCTTACAATATGTAAAATGTTGTTGGAGATGGTGAGTCATTGTCCCTCAGATCCTGACAGGACAAGAGATAACTGGAGTAATATCCAGCAAAAGTGGCTCAAGTTAGACAAGTAACTAAAAGGAGATTTAAACACCAGACAATAAAAACAGAGATCAAGTTACTGAAGAAAGGTTCAGATTCCCCATCTATAAAGGTTTCTAATGACAGATCAAACTAACTCTGACATGGAATAGTATGGAAATACTCCTTATTTGATGAAGGAAATCTTCATAAATTCTGGTCCCATCTCAACCAGCAATGCTGTTTTAGAGGCTGAACATGGACAAACAGATGAACAAAAATAAAAAATAAAGCTACTTAGAGAAATCACTGCCCACAAGAGCAAGTCACTCTATGAAATACAACATCCCAACATTTTGTTCTTTGCTTACTTCCCATCTACTGTATTGTAGTTATGTGTAGTGGTCAGTCACTCACTCTGCCTTTCTATCCTCCCCCCTTGCCCAAGCCCTGGCCATGCTTTCCCCCAGAGCTGGGCTGCTACATGATATTTAATAGGTATTTTTAGTACATGCATCACTACAGCATCTCCTCCCACCTAACGAAGCTGAAGTCAGGACCTGGTCATGCTGCGATGTGAGCCTGTGGTTCCCAAGAGTGGGGCGTGAGCTGCTGAGCTGCCCTTTCCAGATTACACCATTTACTGAAACTTCAGGGCCAGACTGATTTATGGATGCTTCCTGAAACCTGCAGGTATAGCAGTGACCTCGTGCTGGTAGCAAAGGCCAGCTGATCTTTCAAGGTGCTCATACTCAAAACAGGTGGATGAAATCTGTCCTCACCCCAGCAGAATAGCTGTAAGCACTGAGCCTGTTTCAAAGAGGCATCCAGTGACCTCCTGGTAGCCAAGTGCTGAACTAGCTGAAAAGGTCAATAGCATATCAACCAGAACAGCTGGATCTAATAGAAAGTGAGTAAAGATGATGCATAGCCAGCATTGCAGAAATAACAGATGTCATCTGGGCTGGTTGTACCAGTGTGTTGATGTGCTAAAACAACTGAAAAGAGACTCGCATGACCACAGCATATCACCCTCTTCCCGGCCACTGAAACTGAGATGACCCACAGAAGTTACACACAGATTTTTGGGAGACCAGGTTTCTGCATGTGGCAGATACAAGGCAGATCCCATGGCAAAGCATGGTCTTGGGAAGGGCTATTTGCAATGAGGGATATAGAGATGGAGCAGATTGCAAGGTAATAGATATAACCTGCAGTTTTGATTTCCATTAGGACTCTGAAGTTTTCAGTCCCAAGCAGCATTGCTGCCATCCTGGATCAGGCATACCCAAATCCCACATTTTCCATTTCACCTTCTCTGCTGTATGTGAAGAGATGGTGATGTTTGCAGCTTTAAAAATAATAATAGTAATAAAAAGCAGCTGCTTAGCTCAGAGCATCTTTTATTGTCTAAATTAAAGGAGGCTCATGGGGGAAAGGTGAGGAAAGCAGGTTGCAGGGAGTGAGGCTGGGAAGTCAGTAAGTCTTTCTGGAGGCCCTGTGATGCTGCACTGGCAGCACCTTGCTCCCAGAGCTGTAAAAGGGATTAACTTAACAAATTTAGAAAGAAAAAGAAGGCTAAAATAGGAGTCTAAAATAAGAATCAGAATCCCTCTGGTAAATTGCTGAGTTCGCTCCCTGCTGTAGAGAGCCAGTGGTGTCGGGGGGAATGAGCTATTTTCTGGAGATGTACTGGAAATAGCACAGGGTAGTCAGGGAGCAAGAGAGGGTGAGCATCGGCAAGGGAACATGTGGACCCCCAAAAGCTTTCCCACGAGGTTGGGCACCCCAGAGTACACTGGGAGGATACAGCAGGACCCAGGTGGATGTGGGATGGGATGGGATGGGATGGGATGGGATGGGATGGGATGGGGTAGGGAAGGCTGTTGGCTCAGTGCTGCTAATTCAAGGCTCCAAACCTCAGCAAAAGCAAGGCACTGAGCCCCATGCCTTGGTGTGCCACTCATGGAGGCACAGCTGAGTGCAGGGGGTGCTGACCCAAAAGCATGGGGCTTCTTGCAGCCCTGTGACTTATGGTACTAATCCAGTACCACATCCCAGCCACTGTGGCCCCCCAGCATGCAGGCAGTGATGACCAGAGAGTTGTCTGGCAAGGCAATTACTGCCAGGCCCAACATGCCACTGCCAGAAATTGAATTCTGAAGCAATCAGCAGCACTCCCCCAGGGAGCACCAGCGGGTGGATGGAGGACAGCAGGAAGGAGGTTTTTCTTACCAGGCTTCAATCCTCACTTGGACATGCTGAAATTAGACACTAAGCCTTGAACCCAAATCCTCTGAGCTTCCCTTTTGTGTTCAGCACTGCTCTTGGTTTTTCCCTTATGAAACCTGTTTGTCATAGGCACACAAGATACCTCCTTGGTATCTAAATCATTTGTCCTGAATTTTGAGATGACTCTGCCTCTTGCAGAGGGCGTGACAGGAAGGTGATGGACATCAGGGAAGTCATAAAAAGCCATGGAGGAGACTGGGGCTAAGAAATTAAGCTAAGTAAAACCAGCTTTCCCATGTGCTGCAAAGGGGTCACGAAAGAAAAAAGCCTCAAACCTAATTCCTTGGTCATTGTTAAACCCAGGAGATCATCACCAAACCCTAGGGGTTTATATTGCTACCTTTTTTTTTCTCCCGGGAGTAGCAGGCTGGCACGTAGAGCACTACCTTGTAAATGAGTAACCATTCCTTATGGAGATGTTTACAATAGAGGCACATGAAGAAGTGCTGGTTGTTAGAAGGGTTTGATGAAATCACATGAAGCTGATGAGTTCAAGCCTTGTGCCTATCTGGATGAGAACACCAGGAGGGAGGATGGCATGGGAAAGCCCCTCTGCATCTCAAAGAAGGAGAGAGGGAGGGAGGGAGGCACAGAGTTTCTGTACTGCACCCATTCCTGAGGGTGGGAGGTTAGGTGTGATGCTTGTCCTGGTGATGCACTGTAAAACTCCTTAGGGCAGACCTTTTCTGGACCTTCAATATCTTTCTCGCTGAGCATTCCTGAGCAGTGGTCGCTCGTTTTAAGAAAGCATATGGTCAAGTCTGGGAAATGAGATCCCTGTCTCACCTGCTCTCAAGTTCCATGTCTCCAGTGCGCAGCAGGGGGCTGTAAGCAGCTGAGCCAGGCCAGGTCCTAGACCCACATCAGGACTGTGCAGGTTTATCTGCATTTCCAAGGACCTGTGCCTGAGAGCACCCTCCTGGAGAAGCTGCAGGCTCTGGGCCTCAGAAGTGAGACGGAGCGCACACGGGGCAGTGTCACAGAGTGCTCCGCTGCACGGGCACTGTCCTGTCTCCTCCCTGAGACCTGAAGCGCAGCCTGCAGCCTCAGCCAGCCTTATGCTTGAGGCACTGGCCACTGAAGCAGGGAGGAGAGGAGCAACTCTTCCATATCTCTTTGCTTTTCTACAGGACCCCTCACTGTGCACATGAGCTCTTGTTCACTCACTTGCAGTGGCAGGGGAAGAAGAGGCGCCTCGGGCGAGGTCCCCGTCCCTGGGGTGGCAGTGAGAGTGACAGTGACAGCGCCGTGTAGTACTCGGGAGGGCCACTGGAGGTCTGTGTGCATTTGCGTTCTCCCGCTCCCTGCACAGCGCTGCACAGTGCGGGATGAGCCCCACTCGTCCTCCCTGAGCCCGGCCAGGACAGCGCACCCAGCTCCCCAGGCCAGCCCTGTCCCCTGGGGCGGCTCCGCTCCCCTCCGAGCATCCCAGGGCAGCCTTGGGCTCCCGGGCTCCCTCTGGCTCCACGGTGGGGCAAAAATCCAAGAGCAAAACCCGAACGTGGGGATATTAGCTCGTCTGGCTCCTCTCCACGCAGGAAGCACCTCCTGCAGCTGAAGCTGCACCGGCTCTGTGTTCCCCAAGGAGCTACTTGCACCTTTCCCAAGTTTGGAGTGAATTCATCCTCGGGCCAGCACGAAGCTGTCTGCCTTGGGGATGTGCAAACCTCCTTCCTCCCCCTGGCTGGCCGGCACCATTGACTGGGTGATGTTGGTATTCTCACAATAGGCTCGTTTTTTCCAGGGTCACAGGTTGCTACTTTTTGAAGACAGCTGCTGTCATCCAACCCCTGCAGCTCCAGCCCTGCACCTCTTGCCTGTATCTATCACGACTTCCCTGGCCCCTCCTGCATCAGTTGCCTTGATTATGTTTTTAATCAAGTTCAAACTCATTTGTGAGCTGCAGGATAATGGCATGAGTGTGTGTTTGAGCAGCGGTTTCATTCTAGGAAGGTGCTCACCGGATTTCCCAGCTGGACAAACAGACAGGCACAGCAGCTGACACAGAGGGAGCAGTTCAGTGCCAACACTGAGGATGCAGGATCACAGGTGACTCAAGGCTGGCTCACTTTGGCTGTGTTTCAGCCCAATTTTATCCACCCGCAATGGCAGAACGGCCTTTTCCCTGCCCTGGCCTCTGCAGGGTGCCAGGCTGTGTTCATTGCTCTGGATTGTGATGCCATGGGAAGTCACTGTGTTCTTTGAATTTGCCCCGTGCAATCAACATAGCAACTCCACCATTACGAAAATTCCACCAAATCTTTCAAACTTCAAAAGCTTTTAGGTCTTCAGTTTCAAAGGAAATAGGGCACCCAAGGGTCACAACATCCCCACTACCACAAAACCAGAGCAGCACACACAGAAAACCAGACTGGACCCCTCAGCAGAGTTCAGGCTGAAGCTGGTCTAGCTTTGTCTACACGAGGAAAACAGGGACTCCTGGCTCTCCAGGCAGGTCTGCATCTAATACTGGAAACCAGCCTGTGAAACAGATGTGTGGTTGTGTCCTGCTACAGCAGGTCTGTCCTCCTGCCCCACCAGTGAACTTTGGGGTGGAACCTTCATTGAGCAGATGTCCAGAGTGCCCTTTGCAGGGGGCACATCCAAGCACTGCTGCCTGTGGCCAGCTCAGAGTCTGCCCAGGGCTCTCCAAAAACTCCTTTTCAGACCCTAATTGATGATGCCCAGCACCTCTCCCCATGCTCATACTGTTCTCGAGGAGTTTACTGGGCTGCTGGATCTCTGTGGAGAAGAGGAGCAAGCATCAGGCAGCTGTGAGAAGTCGGATTTTAAGAACCCGAGGTCCCCCAGACAAGAGAAGGGAGGATCAGTCAGAGGCCTCCCTCTGTGATAGGTGTTGCTTCTCCAGAAGGATCCCAGGTCTCTGTGTCATCTGGAGTGAGTGTCCCCCCACCCCATGTACAGAGGAAAGGAGACCTGTGGGCCCTGTCTTGCAGCACTGGGGCCTGGAGGCATCACTGAGCAGGAAAACTGGAAATACCTGAAAATTTGCCTCAGCTCTTTGCTGCAAGGCATTATGCAAGGAAAGGAAAATCCCAGCCTGGATCAAGTGCTGGAAAAACCAGTGTAAAATCAGCTCTGACATGAGCCCTACCCATTTAGGGGATGATCTATATTGCCTCCCCTGAGGCTACACACACATTGCTGTTGGAGGAGTTGGGGCACTTGCTGGACCTTGCAAGCAGTTACAGGGCAGCCTTGAAGGCCAAGCTGAAAATGTGACTTTCCTTTGCTCAGCAGCAGAACTGACTCTCAAATGTCAAAAAAAACTTCAAGTAACCTTGCCACATCTTTTCTTGCCTTATCATTGCAGAGTTCATCTTGAGCCAAGGCATTCAGTCGTCATATTTTGAGGTTTCTCTACCTGTGGTTGGTTTGACATCTAATTTTCTCTCCTTGCTACAGAATATCCTCATACCTTCCCTGCTACATTTTTCTTCCTGTTTTCCTCCTTTTACCTTCCCTTGGTCCTTTTCAAACTCCCTTCTCCCTGCCTGCTGTCAGGCGGCAGTGCCTGACATGTGGAGAGTAAATAGGATGCTCCTCATCCAAGTCCCATCATATTCCTACAGCTGTACTTTGGTGATCGTTAGTAAAAACAATCACTGTTTAAAACACCAGCAAAATAGCTGTTGGTCAAAAGTACAGTCATTAACCTCCTGTTCTCCCCTTCTTCCTCAGCAAAGATGGATACACATTGACAGAGTTGTTCATGATACAGCAGATTTTGTAACAGTGCTACCCTGCTGACCCAAGCAGGTAGCCAAAATTCAGGTGGCTGGAGGTTATTTACAGCAAGAGAAGGAACTGACTGTGGAGGCAGGTAATTTTCCAAAGTGGTGTTGCTAATTTACAAAGAAGGTGCAAAGTCCTGCACTGAAAACCCCAAGAAATGAGCATTTCCTGGCTCACACCACCCGTGTTATTCCCACGTGCGTTAAGAGCTCTCGTGCTCTCAGCTTTTCTCAGGACGCATGTAGTCCTGTCCCCTCCTTCATGGCATCATGCTTCCAACACAGCAAAAACAGTCACCCCAGCAACACAGTCTCCCCAGGACTTCATATCCAGTGTCAGAAAATACTACTCCTTAAATTAAGATGCTTAAAATCTCTATAGAATCATAGAATCATAGAATCATGGAATGGTTTGGGTTGGAAGTGACCCTAAAGATCATTCAGTTCCAATCCCCTGCCACGGGCAAGGACACCTTCCACTAGACCAAGCTGCTCAGAGCCCCATCCACTCTGGCCTTGAACACTTCTTTGAAAGTATTCCTGACGGCTGCACTGAGATGCTCTAGATGAATCTCTGAGTAATTGCTATTTAGCTCAGACTTTAATGTTGCTTTGATCTAGAACAGGGTTTCTTCAACATAGATGTTATTGTACATTAAGTGTACATGCAAGTTCCAAAATCCCCATTCGGCAGAGGATAAAGCCAGCCGTGGGCGTGCGCACTGTTTGGGAAACATTTGTATTTAATTCACAACCCACAAAATTCTTTCAGCCCAAAAAAGTTGTAGGAAGAGATAATCTTCGGAGATCCCTCAGGGAGACTTACATAGCTGAGCTAGTCACCCTGAACTCCCTTTTACATATAAAATCAACTGCTTTTAGCACATGATTCATTCGATCTATTTGAGATCCACATTGGGTTGTGAGGCTCCGTGATGCCAAAGGGGCCTGATTTCCCATTTTGCTGTGCCCAAAGCAGAGGCCAGCCACCTCCAACACCAGCAGAGATCTATGTGTGTCAGCAGATCCCACCTCTGGCCCTGATTACCAATTCACGGATTTTTACCAGTTGGAAATAATTTGGCATGTCAGGTTTTATAGCGACTTATTCACAGCACCCAAACAGGCAGGGAAGGAGGGAGCCTTCATCCCTGCTGTGATGGGTCACAGCATATGGCAGGACTGGAAACCAGGATGAGTGTGTGGTTACTGCCAGACACTCAGCACAGCACGGGAGCTGCTGCCAGTGTCAGCTCCTGAGCAGGAGATTTGTGAATCCTCAGCCCTGGGGGTCTGTGCAGCAGGAAAGGGGCCAGCAACACGCTCTCAGCAGGAAACCAGCGTCCCTAAGAGAAGGTGCTGCAGAGCTGCTGCAGTCAGAGGGAGTGCAGTGAGAAAATCTTAGGATGCTAATTAATCCCGCTTTGGGAAGCTATTTATTAGGCAAATGCCTCACATTCATATGCACATCTGCAGTCAATAAAGAAGCTTTTACTTTTTCCCCAGCCCAGCAAAGCTGGAGGGTGGGAGGTTGCTGTGACCAAACAGCCAGAGGTGCTGGAGGTGCTCACCCTGCTCCGGGCATCTTGGGTCAAGCATGGAAAAAACAGTTGAAATGACTATGGTCCAGGTTGGAGGAGAACCTGGAGGTAGTTGAGAAGATCTTTAAACCTGACTGTCTTCTCCCCTGCTCACTGATGGAGACATTGCAAAGGACAGGGTGGGAGCCATCCCTGACAGACAGCCTCTTCCTGCTGGGATGAGCTGTTCTGGAATCACTGCATTAATATAACCTGGGGCAGCTTTTGCTGTCAACCAGTTAATTGCTGAGGTTGATAGATACAGCCCCTGATGAGCAAAGGATTGTGGCTGCTTGCAGCTTTTGAAGAAGAGCCAACAGGACCTCTCCTGGTCCAGCAGACACTGAGCAGTGCATCACGGAGGTTTGCAGGGGACCTGCCTTGGTGTTCCCCACTCTTTAGGTATAGGTGCTTTGAGAGAGCAACTGCTCTTCCTGAATTGTTTGCTTCATTTGCAATCACACAGATCTCACCGCTTCAAGAGTTACAGTAAAATCTAATCAGAAGATGTTTCAAGCCATGCAAAGCCCAGGGCTGGACAGAAAACCCAACATTTCAGACCAAGAGCAGGGCAGGATCTTGTCAGCAGGGGAATTGGTAATTCTGTTCTACATTTGCTGGGTGCTTCCTAGGGCTCATGAGAGGGAGTGACTCCCCTTGACCCAAGATGAGAGCTGCTGATTTGGGAAGGATAAATAATGGCATTTCCAAGGCTTACTGGTTTGATGTGCTAATCCAAAGCAAAGTCAGCTTAAAGCAGACCTGCTGAAGGCAAAGCATGTTTCTTACTGAAATACTCATTCTCAGCCCCCAGAGTCACACAGCCTGCCCTCATTATCCCAGGTTTTTTTCCCCAACGTACCGATGGATCAAATATCTGTAGTCTCCTGTTTTACACTGAGCAGTGAGAGCTGCTGAGAGCACTGGCATGACATTCAAACTTTAAACTGTCCATCTTAATTAAATTAGTTCTATTCGTGAGGTTCAGCAGTCGGTCATGGCATGTGGGAGACTTACCCTCAGGTCCTGAAGGAGCAGAAGTAAACTCAAGAGTAAAATCCTCAGTGACTTGGGATGACAACTGTGCTCTTAAAGACCAAAAGCTCCTGGCAGAGCAGTTGCCTTGCCAGCAAGTTGCTGTTAACAATATCCTTTTCATTCCAGGGACCCAAATCTGCCGTCTGTGAACCTGACTGGCTTTTGCAATTGATTTCAGAGAGGCCCTTAATTTTCACTGACATTTGCTTCAGTCAGTCACAGCTTTCAGCTCCTCCTTCCCTCCTATCCATTGTGCAGCCTCCCCAAAACCTCCCCTTCATCCCTACTTACAGAGAAAGCTGAATCCTGGCTTTGCAATAAGAAAGGCGAAGTTTGGCATTCATACAGTGAGGAAAGACTCAGGAAATCTGGTCCGGTGCTTTGTGTCTTCTTTGAGTCACTGCATGATGGTGCATAAATCACTGAGTCCCTCTGTGCCTCAGTTCCCTTGCTGTGGCCAAGGATGATACCCCCTTATCTTGGGGGAACAGGAGATATTAATTACTGCTCATAAGATGCTCAAATGTGGCAGCATAAATAGTAAACAAGTATTTAGTGCTTTTCTAAAGATAACTCATCTGCAAACACTCAGGTCTATAGCCTGGAATTGGGAGCTCCCTTGGCTGTTACATAACTGCAGTAGGTTGTTTTTATTTTTTTTTTAAGGAATGGGTTGTTTTTATTACTGTAGTAATTTCATAAATAAGGAATGCATCTGACTAGAAAGGATGAAACAAAAATAAATGCCTGCTTAACGCAGGCATGTGGGAACTAAGCATTATCTTAATTATATTTCTGAAACAGCAATCTCCTATCTTTGGCCTGAAGCTTTCAGAATTCAAAGGCAAACACTGCCCTGATTTTTTCAGGTTTTTTCCCCCCATCCACTGACTCTTTGTGTTGGTGAATTTGGGGCTGCCAGGTATCTCCCAAGTGCAGGAGTCCAACTGCTCCTTCCTTGATGAGGTGAGATTTTAGGAGGGGTGCAGGGGTGCCACGTACCTCGCCTCTCCTCATTGGGGTGATCTCCCTCCCACGGGAGGCTCCACTTTTGAGCAGAAGATGCTCTTTTGGCCAAGTCATTCACTATTGCACCTGTGCCACGATGCCTTTTATAATCCCGTATTTTGATCTCCAGTGCAGACAGTCAGAGGCTTTGGGAGCTGGGGCTTGCTCCGGCTGCAGTTGCAGACGATGCTCGTTAGAAAGGGGAACTCTGCGGGTGCTCGAGCAGCCTGGCAGCGCTGCAGTGCCTGGCCACGAGCAGGACAGGTCCCACAGCCACCCGAGGAGCAGCTTCTCACCAGGGATGCCCAATGCAGCGCAAGCCTGTGGGGTGCTGGGACCGCTCCTCTGGGTGGGAAGGCTTCCAAATCCTTATCTAAACCTTCCCCCTTCCCTCCTCTCATACTCCTGAACTATTTTCAATAGAAAAGTGAAGCAATGAAACCACTATGAAATCATCACAGCAAAATCAAACTTTAGCTTGAAGCAAAGATCCAGTCACTACATCTTCCTGAGGACCAAAGCACAGCCTGCGAGCTCCGGGAAGGCAAATCCTGCTCAGTGCCAGTGACACAGCCGCACTCCCTGACGGCGGAGTGCATCTCCCAGGATATGCAAGGATGAAACTTTGTAGGGAGGGTGTACGGGCGCACCTCACGGGGACATGTGCACCTGGCAGGGGGATACAGGGATGTTAACGAGAGATAAGTGCATGACGGCTGCACAGGTGCACCTTACCGGAGCAGGAGACACGGATGAAACTTTCACGGGGTGTATGTGTGCACGTTGCAGGTGAAGGCGTGGCTGAGGCTCGCAGGGGTTTCAAGTCCTAGGGGGATGCACAGGTGAAGTTTGAGGAGAGGCACAGCTGCAGCGGCTGGGGGCTGTCACCGGGCAGGGGGAGGCGCAGACGAAGCTCTCGGGGGATGCGCCTCACAGGACTGAGGGGGTCCGGGGCCTCCCGTCTCCCCGCCCAGCATCCCTCGCCCAGCCCCGTCCCTGCACCGGCCGCGCACGGCGCATGCCTCGGGCAGATGCCGGCCGGTTCCAACCGGGAGAGGCCGAAGCTTTTCGGGTCCTGCGAAGAGGAGGAGCCCGTCCTCCTCCCTGCGCATCCCCCCTCCCCCTCCATCTCTTCTCACCGCCCCGCGGAGGGGCGCGGAGGCGGCTGGGCTGGCTGCGCTGCCCGCAGCGCGCAGTGGCGTGGGCACGGCAGGAAAAGTTACTGACCGGGGGCACTAAGGGATGGAGAGGGGGATTTACTCGGGCTTGGGACGAGCCGGGGGCCGCGCGGCTGCACCTCCCAGCCCGTTCCGCACGGGATGGCGGAGCTGGGGCGCGCTCCGCGGAGCTCCGCGCCAGGGCTGCGCCGAGGAGGGACTCACGGCGGAGCAGCCGCGCCGCAGCCCGCCGGGACGCGGTGCGGAGCCCCCCGGCTGGCCCTGCCTCCCCACGGCTCCGCGCTCCCGCAGCGACTGTTCCAGAAAGCTGCTGAGTGCACAATGCGTTCGCAGTAGATAAACAGATACACAAAAAATAAATTAATAACCCCCCCTCCGCGTGCACCGGTGTATGCGGGCAGGGATGCACGGCCCCCAACTCTCCGCGCAGCCCCGCGCCGTAGTAATTTGCAAGGGGCGGTGCAGGGATGGGGGGGGCAAGGGGGAGGTGTCCCGCCCCCCCGATCACATGGCGACCCCGCGCAGCCAATGCGGGGGGCTCTAGGACCCCGGGGACCCGCGGCCCCCCCGCCCTATAAATGCCTCTCCAAAATGCAGCGGGGCTCCTTCCTCCCGTCCTGCCCGGCCGCGCTGCTCTGCGTCCCGCTGCCCGCGGGTCTCCGTGCCGGCTCCGCGCCCCGCGCCTTCCCCCTCCCCTTTTTCCTTTTTTTTTTTTTTCATTTTAATTTTTTGTTAATTTTCTGACATCCCCCCCTCCTGTTTTTCTCCTCGCCCCCTCCCCGCGGCCGGTTTGCATGCATTGTCTGTCTCCCAAGATGGTTTGTGAGACCAAGATTGTGGCGGAAGATCATGAATCAATCCCGGGATCCAAAAAAGACACGATCATTGTTTCCTCCTCCCAGATGTGGCCCTCTTTGGCGGGCTCCCCTCCCTCACCCCCACCTCCCCTCACCCCACCAAAAGAAGACCCCAGGCGCGACAATGTCTATATCCGCGAATTCCACCCCTCTGAACAGGA